>JZKD02S0350469.1:0-18978 GCA_000966675.3 Picea glauca
GAAAATTTTCAATCCTTCCATGATCTCCCCTTTTGAACCATCCATCTTAGTATTTATTGCCTCGAACTTAGCTTCCGTTGAATCCATCATCTCTTGTAGTTCATCTTTTGTTACTGTATTATTTTGTAAATCATTTATGTCCCTACACATTTCTTCACCTTCATCAAGAGTCCAAGTAGGATTGTCTGGAGGCTTATTTGGTGTAGAAGTTCCCTTTTTTGGTGGCATGTTGGCCAAGTATCACTTTAAACCTTGATTTTGAGGTGGTTCTACTAGATAATCTTCCTTTTATTGTATCTCCAAAATTTCGGCCCTTCTGAGTATGAAATTTTCTTTTTTGTAGGTCTCTGATATTTCTTCTCTACAATTCCATAGGTCTGATCAAAATTGGATGTTCCAAGTGGAATTTATGGTAACTTCCTCACAACTTGTTGATTTTTGGCCTTTCCAGGAGATCTCACTTGTATAGCATTCCCCACACAAAATAATTGATATAAAATTCTAAAACTCATGCCAGAACTACTACGGGATGTCCACTATTCAATGCAATGGGTCTCACTCAACTTGGATACTCTAGGAAGAAGATATTATTGTTTTTCCTGGAACACCTTCTTGAGACTAGTCAGATACCCTATCTTCCACAGGGTGTATCTACAATTGTAAGATGACATACAAGATGAAATTGTTACCACATATACCTTACTAATTTATGTGAATAGCCTCTGGATTTCAGGGTCTGAAATGTTATAGAAAAAAGTTTATAGCGCAAATTCCGCAATGAATCAATTCATGATGATTCCCGAACCCTATCTTACAAAGGCTGTCTCTCCAAAAGTATAAGGCCCTAGGAGTTTAAATTTTAACCCAACATACCTTGATCCGTCTACTAAATATCTTCAATCCATTCCTTCTGAATCGTTGTAGAAAAAAAGTTATAGCAAAAATGCCAAGGTGTCTCAGATGTAGCAGCGAAGCCCCAAGACCTTGAGCTCTGATACCATATGTTAGGAACCAAATATAAATATAGCATAGAAAAACCTCATAATAAGTACTCAACGCCTTGAAAAAGAGAKAAATTCAGATAATAAGCCTCTTCGAGGGGGAAACCTCCTTATGCCCACATAAATGTCCAAATACAAGATGATTCCAAATGAAAATGTCTCCTTGGTATATATAGGAGACTAGGAGGTATAATTACAACTAATGGACTAAAGCTGGCATAAATAAAATAACATTACTAATGTAATATTCCCCAATTAAGGGGTAATGAGCCACTATTTAGGGCTTAACACTTTTCTACTGATTTTGACCAAATTATCAAAGTTCATGTGACTCATTCTTTTGTGCCAGAGCCAAATTTCATTTTCCTTTCCTAAGAAACATCTTTCCTTTTCAATTTCATTTAGGACAT
Source organism: Picea glauca (assembly GCA_000966675.3). Taxonomy (NCBI): domain Eukaryota; kingdom Viridiplantae; phylum Streptophyta; class Pinopsida; order Pinales; family Pinaceae; genus Picea; species Picea glauca. The sequence continues at coordinate 1,412 of JZKD02S0350469.1, forward strand.
ATATGTTGTTTGGGGTTCTTATAGTTGTAGCCACCAACTTTCCTGCTCCTTCTTTCCTTATCTCATATTGTTCTGAGTCAAACAAAATTTTGTGTCCTTGATCACACATTTGACTTACATTTAGTAGATTGTGCTTCATGTCTTAGACAAATAGAACATTTTTTGCGTAGACATCTTTACTTCCAATATTGACTGTGCCTCTTCCTATAATTTTTCTTTTCATTGCCAAACGAAACTGATCCATTTTGTTCCTTCTTCAAAGTTAGAAACCTATTCTTGTCACTTGTCATATGATTTGAAAAACCACAGTCAACATACCACCCACTTTTCTTGTGTTGAGCTTGTAGAGAAAGTAAGCATTCTTCAGAGTTGAATTGATCCTACTTCCTTCTCCATATCCTTTGTGGTTCTTGTTTATGACTATTGATATTCTTCCTTGTTTCTCTTGGAGGAATAGTCATCCTACAATCTTTGGCCATGTGTCCAAAATTGTTGCATTTGTAGCATTCTACTTCATTGCTCAATGATCCAAAACTGTTGTATTTTATGTTTTGTTCTTCATGAGGCCTTCTTGGATAACTCTTATTTAATTAGCCTTCATAGCTGCTTCTGTCCTTAGCATAGGCCCTACAGTTTACAACTTTGTGCCCAAAATTATTACATGAATAACATAAACTAAGAAAAATAGTTTGGTACTTTGAGGTGGAAGATATTATGAATGGAGTTTCTCTTCTGAATTCTTCTTCTTCTTGAGGTATTTCTATCGTTGGATGATTTTGAATTCTGAATATTCTAGGTGGTGCAGTTTCTCTGTGATCTTCTTCCTTCTTAGGAGAAATTATGATGATTTCTGTATAGCTTCTTTGTTCTTCTTCATGTTATGTTTTCTTGGAGCTTGAACCTTTCTCAGTCTACATCCAGTTGTATCCTAACTCAGACCTGTCATAGTATAGTCTTTGACTGCTGATGATGTCATCCAATATTTTGGTGCTATTATGCTCCATATATTTCTTCTGAATATCTTTTCTTAGAGTGACTATTTATGCTTCCAAGCTTTCAATCGTCTTCTCCTTTTCTTCTAACCGACTTTTGAGTGCTTCTTCAATCCTTTTGTCTTATTCTACTTGGATTTTTAACTTCATGATCATCTGCTCGACTTCTTCTGAGTTAGAATTATGATATCCTTCTTTCATTTTTAATTCTTCCTTGAGTGACTTTATTTTCATTTTTTCTTTCCTTAGTTCTTCTAAGACACCGATTAATTCTTCTCTGAGATCAACTTCACCTTCCTCTTCAAATTTTTTTTCATCATCTTATACTTCCATGGAGAGTACTCTTTTTGAATCACTATCACTATCATCTTCCTCATCTGATGAGGATCTTTCTTCCTTTTAGTAGAAAATTTTCTTGAAGAATTTATTTTTGTTTCTTCTCTTGTCTCCCTTTTGATTCTTCTTTTTCTTCTTATGATCTTTTTCTTCATCGCTATATTTATTATTAGCATAAGGAAATTTAGAAGAAAAATGACCAATACCAACACAATTAAAAAATTTCAATGGAAGCATACCTTTGTACTTGTAGATTCCTCTTTTCAATTTTCTTATGAAGTTTTCCATTTCTCCATCTTCCTCTGAATCATTGTTGCAACTACAATTTGGTTTTGACTTGTTATTGTTCTTCTTCTTTGTCTTCTTGGATTCCTTGAACACTTCTTTATTTGTGATGGGATTATCTTTCTCTATCCTCATTTCATAGGCTATAAATATCCCATGTATCTCATCCATGCTCAATGTAGCTAGGTCTTCTCTTTCTTTTAGGGATAATATATTCAGATAAAATCTCATTGGTAGAGACCTTAGTACCTTTTGAACAATGACTGGTTGTTTCATATCTTTTCCCAAACCTTTAATAACATTCACTATTTCATCAAATTGTAGAAACTAGACTGCAATGTCTTCATCTTCTTTCATATTCAATTGTTCAAACTTAGCTCTAAAGGTTTGAATATCTCCCTTGAATTTGGCATCTCCTTCATAAATATTTTGAAGCTTATCCCAAATATCCTTTGCAGTATCATTGTGCATAACCTTGACAAATACTAAATCAACCAGACTTCTCAGAATGGTGCCTTTATCCTTTGAATTGTTCTCGTTGAGTTTATTTCCATATTTGTCAGTTGGGGGAGTGGATGGTGCTGCATAGACATCTACTACTGACTGCCAAACATCAAATCCATGTTCCTATAAAAATGTTTTCATCCTTTTGTTCCAAAAGGCATAGTTCTGACCATCAAATATTGGTGCTCCAATATTAGCATATTCCATGATATCCTTCCAGTGGTTAGACTGCTTCTTGAAGGACCTAATCTGATACCAATTGTTGGAATATTAAGAGGGGGGGGGGTGAATCAATATGATCACTTTTATTAATTTTAACCACAATATTAATTTCATCAACAATATAATATCAATGTATCATGAGAACTATAAATCAATAGTGCACAATAAACAACCACAGATACACAATACACCAAAACTTACATGGAAACTCAAATTGAAGAAAAACCATTGAATTATTTTCTTATATATAAAAAGAATACATTCATTGGAAGCAACAACTTCCCAATTCTCTAGCTACAACTGGAAGGAGGCTCCAACCCCGTATTTACAGGCTCCAAACTGAAGGAATCTACAACTCCTTGAATTCTCTGGCTCCAACCAGAAGAAGGCTACAACCCCCTAATTTTCAAGCTCCAAACTGAAGGAAGCTCCAAGTCCCTGTGTTCTCTGGAACCAACTAGAAGGAGGCTACAACCCCCTTTCCTTGCCCCATCTTGCCTCCCTAAAATATAAGTGTAGACCAAACTGTCACTACCACAATCACTGCTACTGTCACTATCACTGTCACAGCCAATGTCACTGTCACTGCGACTTGTCACTGATGAACCTACTATATCCAACCTATGACATCAACTTGTCACTGTCAACCTGCCACATCAACCTGTTACTGTCAACTTGTCACTATCTTTGTCATTGTCTATGTCATTGTCTCTGTCTCATCAACATGTGTGTCTGAAACATGTGCCACAACTAGGACCTATACCATACCATGCATCAACTATGTACCAACATATGTTCTATCATATGAATCATAAGATATGCCAAAATGTAAATACGATAACATGTACCATGTATCAAAATTTCAATCATGAATATAACTTGTACCATATACCATAGCATCAATCGTGTATAGACCTGTACCATATCATCAATGAAGTTCCTCAAAGAGCCAAAGTATGTCCCTCATGCATATGCCACCATACATCAAGTGTATGCCTCAATCATATATCCACATCTCAAAGATATGTCTCTAATAATGAACCATAATAGTCATGTCATAACCAGATACAAGAGTATACCTCACCCAACCATGTAGCCAAAATGTGACTCAATCATGTGCCAACGAAAAACATCCCTCAAGTATGCACCATATCATAACCAAGTATAACATTCAAAACAACTCCATAAACATACCTTTACCTTTGTAGATGACCTGATACGTAGTAGTTCTAACCAACAACCTTTCTTCTGACCTCAGGGACTTGGTACAAGTATTTCCCCCAATTTTTTCTTTTCCTCGTGGGACTAAGACATGATGTCACATGGTGCCTCACATGATAGACACTATGCAACCCGCATGGATGCCTCACAAGACACTAGCAATCTGACCCACTGGTATCAACCAAATTAGGGTTTTTATAGAAAACCCTAATTATGCTCTGATATCCCAAAAATCCCGCACTTCTCACTTGTCGCCGCCTCAGATTTCACCATCACAAACTTTCCAATAGATCACTAGTTCACTAGAAGATGTTCAATAGAATATGTGAGTGAATGTGCTTATGAGAGACTCCTTGAGGTGTATTTAAACTTTTTCTAGGTAACCTCTTTCCTTAATTTTAGGGCTTCTTGAACTTTCTTGTTACAACTACTTTACCCTTTCATTAATTGACTTGTAACCAACTAGGGGCTTCTTGACCATTCTTCGGGGCTTCCAACTTCACAAGGCCATAACTCCTCAACCATGAGGAACGACGTGGCGTACCACCTATATCTAGAAATGTCATGACAAGGACTATCCATCCATGAGTGAGTTACCTACATTTACACTATCATTCATGACCTTTTTCCTCAATCAAATTCAGGTTCCATCATCATACCTTTGGGGCTACATGAATTATTCAAGGGTTGACATCAATGAAAACCAATCTTTCAGCATTGTTTGCTTGTTCCTCCAGACTATTCGAGCTATTTTTCTTCCCAATCTATGAGGTACAACTTCCTCTAAACCCTCATCATTCGAGTCTTCTTCTTAGGTTCTATTGATTCCACCTCCTTATCTTTAGGTTCTACAAATACCAATTGAACATATTTATAATTATCTACTTCTTCCATGCCCAAGGTGGGAAGATCCTTGATGCTATTCCCAATCTCTCCACTACTTGACTATTTTGGTTCAATGAAATGAAATTTCACACTCACTCTAGGAAACCCGACTAAAGGTTCCACCCTTGTTCACTCTGATCTATATTTTTTCACTGAAGGTTGCTCATGTTATAAAGAGACCACAGATTTATTTGAATTCTCCCTCTCTATCTCACCCTCCTCCTAAGATAGAACAATATATCGATTACTCATTTTTCCTCCTTTCAATGAAGGCACTCTCGAAAGGATAGAGGGTGATCCCTTTTGCAGATTGGGGTTTTTCTCGGAAGTGGAAACATGGTCCTTTCCTTATAAAACTTGATACCTTGCTCCCATATTGACCACAAATATATATCTCTGACCCAAAATTTTTCATCCCTCCTCCTTTTCATTTTACCAGGGTTGCTCTCTCTCTATTTTCTGCATTTTTTTAGCGAAATAGTCGTATTCACGCCATGCATTGAATTTAAAGGGTAGTTGTTCATAGTCCAATTGTTGAACATGCTTCCAGTTATCTAATGTGATCATCAAAACCTCACTAATTCCTTTCTCCAAATCCACCTCAACATATAATCTAGCACATGAAAAGAGGTTCTCTTTTGGTTTGGGTCTATCCAAATATTTCCCCAAGGAATTACCAATTCACTTGAAAGATTCATCATTCCAACAATGCAAAGGGAGATGAGGGAACCTCACCCACACATAAACCACTTATGGAATTCCATTTTCTAGGTTAAAATTAGGCGATCATTTGTTAAGATACATTCCCCTAGCTCCAAGAAAATACAATCCAATTCCGGAAATCAAGTCCCGATCCTCCTTATACTCAAACAAGAAAGTGAAGAAACACCTTACACAAAAGAAGTGACAAATCTTTCCTTTGATGTGGGGTTTCAAATGATTTTGAACCCATGTTTCTATCTTTCTTGGTGAGGACCAGATCCTAGTGAACTAACCCACCAAACCTTGATCTAAAAATGAAAGTGCTTTCTACTTGGTTGAACTTGGGGGCAGTTTAACTTTTGGGATATCCTCCACCCTCTTGACAAACTTTGAGGGATACACTTTGGAATTCTGGGGATAAGCCACTACCATTTCTTGAAAGGCTAGGTATTCTTCAACAAATGGAGGTACCAACTCCCCCCATAGGGGAACTTTCATGAGAATGTTGCTAAAACAATATTCTTAGGGTTTACTCACCTCACACCAAATAACTAGTTTGCTTCATAGAGTGGCTTTGCAATGGACATATAATCATGAAAAAGAGGAGGAGCATTTTATAGTTGCAACAAAAGACAATTCTAGGAAGCTTATAGAGTAGGGACCAAGATTCATAATCTTGGAGTAAAGGTGAAAGAATGGCAGGATTTCATGAACTCCCAAGAAGCTAGACATCAAGCCTTGGAGGAAAAATGGAGTTGATTAGAGGCTAGAGTTGAAATCATAGATTTCTCTTTGCATGCAACAAGGAAGGATCCTCATCACAACCTTGGCCATGTAACAGAAAAGGAATCCATGTATGGGTTTGTAAAGTTTAAGGCAGAGTGGGTTTCTGAAGCTCCCATGACATTGAATGAGAAAACACTCCTCTTAGAAGGTAGAAGTACCAAACCCAACTATGCAAAGGAATCATAGGTGCAAGAAGGATTCCCTTATGGGTCTAATTTTTAGTTCTCTTGACATGTTTCTATGTACTGCAAAATATGGTTCATCTTAGGGTATTTTGTCTAGCTATATAGATGCCATCATAGTACTCTTAGTTTTTGGATAGATATAATGAATCTATTTTGGACTACCAATCCAAATTTTTGGCAACATGTTGGGACTTGAAATCTTCTATATTTGTATTACACTATTGACTGGTTTGGCAGAAGACATTTATAACACAAACATACTCGTTATATATATGTATATGTATATAACTTAAAATTTAAGAATACTTGTGTTATCTCAATCCCCAAGACTATTCGAATACAATATATTTAACCATATTGGCTCTTAATCCAAATTCCTAAGTCTATTTTAATGCAATACTCAAGACTACCCTAATGAAAAATATTTAACCATATCAACTCTTAATCCCAATGCCCAAGACTATTTTAATGCAATAATTTTCATCTATTAAGGAAGGATAAATAATTAAATAAATTCTAAAGGACATTTAAGGTTATATTTAGGGAAAGGACTTATTTTACATAGTGAAATCAAGGAGAGAGATATTATAGTACTTGATTCCAGACAAGGGTATATACCTGATGTCAGTCATCTCTTCCATTCATTTAGGATATGAAAAAAATGTTTACTATCAATATTAAGGATATCCTTACCATAGTGTCAAACATTAGCAACCAATGAAATTTGATCTTAGAAGTAGTGTGAAGATGCATAATTTTCACAGAATTGTGTATTCTATACCTTACTCATTTGGTTGGCTTAGAAAGAATAAATACTTTCACATATAATGCAAGTGCATACTCAAGTTGGCCATCTTTGTTGAATACATGGATGGGATAGAGTTTGATGTAGTAATACTTTTATATATTTGAAGTGCTATATTGATAATTTGTATTTTTAGGATCATGATACTACATATTGTTAGTGACAGAACTAGTACCAGATCATGAAGGATAGATTGACTTATAAATGACGACACAAAATCATCCAACATTTTTAAATTTTAATTTTTATAGCAAGAGCCAAGAAACTAATCAAAGCCTTGAGACAATCTCTTTCACCAATTTACTTAGCCAAATTCATTCACATGATACATTCAATGCAACTATGTACTTGACCATTTTTTAAGATAAAGAAACCATGCATTGCTTATTAATACTTCTCCAAATCATAATAGATAAACCAACATGAAACATAAAACCAAATGTGAAATTCATATCATTCATGCATGCAACCTAGCTAAAATCAATGAAATTGACCAATTCCAAATTATAATTGCATTGGCAAAATTAAATGTTGGTTGTGGAGCCTGATTATCTTCCTGATTCAGAGGTCTTTGTTTTTAGTCATGTTTATATCCCATGAATACTTTACACCATGGAAGAATGTACACTCCTCAATGTAGGGGAGTGCAGAGGGGGGTTACCCGCTCTGCGGGGTTCGGGGGAAAGCGGGCCCCCGAAGGAAAAATTGCCTTGTAAATGTATATTGTAATTTCATTGTAAATCTGGATCGTTCATTATAAGGTCACAAATATGACGGTAGAAGTTATATTAGGGTTTTTTTCCCTAGAAGGCAACCCTCTTTTATGAGGGAAATGTATTGCGGCTATGTATCATTGTGAATATTGTATTATGAGAGAGGAGACTCTGAGAGAAAGAATATGAAGTTACAATGGGTGTGTTGTAGGTTGTATCCCTTCATTTGTTGGATAATAATAAAGGAATGACCTGGAAATTTCTCTGGTGGACGTATCTCACACTGGGTGAACCACATATATCTATGTCTCTATTGTATTATTGGTTGTGGAGCCTGATTATCTTCCTGATTCAGAGGTCTTTTCTTTTCAGCCGTGTTTATACCCCATGAAGTATTTACACCCCAGAAGTATGTACACTCTTCCACGTGAGGGAGTGCAGAGGGGGGGTACCCCCTCTGCGGGGTCTGGGGGGGCTATCCNGAAACCTCCTTATGCCCACATAAATGTCCAAATACAAGATGATTCCAAATGAAAATGTCTCCTTGGTATATATAGGAGACTAGGAGGTATAATTACAACTAATGGACTAAAGCTGGCATAAATAAAATAACATTACTAATGTAATATTCCCCAATTAAGGGGTAATGAGCCACTATTTAGGGCTTAACACTTTTCTACTGATTTTGACCAAATTATCAAAGTTCATGTGACTCATTCTTTTGTGCCAGAGCCAAATTTCATTTTCCTTTCCTAAGAAACATCTTTCCTTTTCAATTTCATTTAGGACATATATGTTGTTTGGGGTTCTTATAGTTGTAGCCACCAACTTTCCTGCTCCTTCTTTCCTTATCTCATATTGTTCTGAGTCAAACAAAATTTTGTGTCCTTGATCACACATTTGACTTACATTTAGTAGATTGTGCTTCATGTCTTAGACAAATAGAACATTTTTTGCGTAGACATCTTTACTTCCAATATTGACTGTGCCTCTTCCTATAATTTTTCTTTTCATTGCCAAACGAAACTGATCCATTTTGTTCCTTCTTCAAAGTTAGAAACCTATTCTTGTCACTTGTCATATGATTTGAAAAACCACAGTCAACATACCACCCACTTTTCTTGTGTTGAGCTTGTAGAGAAAGTAAGCATTCTTCAGAGTTGAATTGATCCTACTTCCTTCTCCATATCCTTTGTGGTTCTTGTTTATGACTATTGATATTCTTCCTTGTTTCTCTTGGAGGAATAGTCATCCTACAATCTTTGGCCATGTGTCCAAAATTGTTGCATTTGTAGCATTCTACTTCATTGCTCAATGATCCAAAACTGTTGTATTTTATGTTTTGTTCTTCATGAGGCCTTCTTGGATAACTCTTATTTAATTAGCCTTCATAGCTGCTTCTGTCCTTAGCATAGGCCCTACAGTTTACAACTTTGTGCCCAAAATTATTACATGAATAACATAAACTAAGAAAAATAGTTTGGTACTTTGAGGTGGAAGATATTATGAATGGAGTTTCTCTTCTGAATTCTTCTTCTTCTTGAGGTATTTCTATCGTTGGATGATTTTGAATTCTGAATATTCTAGGTGGTGCAGTTTCTCTGTGATCTTCTTCCTTCTTAGGAGAAATTATGATGATTTCTGTATAGCTTCTTTGTTCTTCTTCATGTTATGTTTTCTTGGAGCTTGAACCTTTCTCAGTCTACATCCAGTTGTATCCTAACTCAGACCTGTCATAGTATAGTCTTTGACTGCTGATGATGTCATCCAATATTTTGGTGCTATTATGCTCCATATATTTCTTCTGAATATCTTTTCTTAGAGTGACTATTTATGCTTCCAAGCTTTCAATCGTCTTCTCCTTTTCTTCTAACCGACTTTTGAGTGCTTCTTCAATCCTTTTGTCTTATTCTACTTGGATTTTTAACTTCATGATCATCTGCTCGACTTCTTCTGAGTTAGAATTATGATATCCTTCTTTCATTTTTAATTCTTCCTTGAGTGACTTTATTTTCATTTTTTCTTTCCTTAGTTCTTCTAAGACACCGATTAATTCTTCTCTGAGATCAACTTCACCTTCCTCTTCAAATTTTTTTTCATCATCTTATACTTCCATGGAGAGTACTCTTTTTGAATCACTATCACTATCATCTTCCTCATCTGATGAGGATCTTTCTTCCTTTTAGTAGAAAATTTTCTTGAAGAATTTATTTTTGTTTCTTCTCTTGTCTCCCTTTTGATTCTTCTTTTTCTTCTTATGATCTTTTTCTTCATCGCTATATTTATTATTAGCATAAGGAAATTTAGAAGAAAAATGACCAATACCAACACAATTAAAAAATTTCAATGGAAGCATACCTTTGTACTTGTAGATTCCTCTTTTCAATTTTCTTATGAAGTTTTCCATTTCTCCATCTTCCTCTGAATCATTGTTGCAACTACAATTTGGTTTTGACTTGTTATTGTTCTTCTTCTTTGTCTTCTTGGATTCCTTGAACACTTCTTTATTTGTGATGGGATTATCTTTCTCTATCCTCATTTCATAGGCTATAAATATCCCATGTATCTCATCCATGCTCAATGTAGCTAGGTCTTCTCTTTCTTTTAGGGATAATATATTCAGATAAAATCTCATTGGTAGAGACCTTAGTACCTTTTGAACAATGACTGGTTGTTTCATATCTTTTCCCAAACCTTTAATAACATTCACTATTTCATCAAATTGTAGAAACTAGACTGCAATGTCTTCATCTTCTTTCATATTCAATTGTTCAAACTTAGCTCTAAAGGTTTGAATATCTCCCTTGAATTTGGCATCTCCTTCATAAATATTTTGAAGCTTATCCCAAATATCCTTTGCAGTATCATTGTGCATAACCTTGACAAATACTAAATCAACCAGACTTCTCAGAATGGTGCCTTTATCCTTTGAATTGTTCTCGTTGAGTTTATTTCCATATTTGTCAGTTGGGGGAGTGGATGGTGCTGCATAGACATCTACTACTGACTGCCAAACATCAAATCCATGTTCCTATAAAAATGTTTTCATCCTTTTGTTCCAAAAGGCATAGTTCTGACCATCAAATATTGGTGCTCCAATATTAGCATATTCCATGATATCCTTCCAGTGGTTAGACTGCTTCTTGAAGGACCTAATCTGATACCAATTGTTGGAATATTAAGAGGGGGGGGGGTGAATCAATATGATCACTTTTATTAATTTTAACCACAATATTAATTTCATCAACAATATAATATCAATGTATCATGAGAACTATAAATCAATAGTGCACAATAAACAACCACAGATACACAATACACCAAAACTTACATGGAAACTCAAATTGAAGAAAAACCATTGAATTATTTTCTTATATATAAAAAGAATACATTCATTGGAAGCAACAACTTCCCAATTCTCTAGCTACAACTGGAAGGAGGCTCCAACCCCGTATTTACAGGCTCCAAACTGAAGGAATCTACAACTCCTTGAATTCTCTGGCTCCAACCAGAAGAAGGCTACAACCCCCTAATTTTCAAGCTCCAAACTGAAGGAAGCTCCAAGTCCCTGTGTTCTCTGGAACCAACTAGAAGGAGGCTACAACCCCCTTTCCTTGCCCCATCTTGCCTCCCTAAAATATAAGTGTAGACCAAACTGTCACTACCACAATCACTGCTACTGTCACTATCACTGTCACAGCCAATGTCACTGTCACTGCGACTTGTCACTGATGAACCTACTATATCCAACCTATGACATCAACTTGTCACTGTCAACCTGCCACATCAACCTGTTACTGTCAACTTGTCACTATCTTTGTCATTGTCTATGTCATTGTCTCTGTCTCATCAACATGTGTGTCTGAAACATGTGCCACAACTAGGACCTATACCATACCATGCATCAACTATGTACCAACATATGTTCTATCATATGAATCATAAGATATGCCAAAATGTAAATACGATAACATGTACCATGTATCAAAATTTCAATCATGAATATAACTTGTACCATATACCATAGCATCAATCGTGTATAGACCTGTACCATATCATCAATGAAGTTCCTCAAAGAGCCAAAGTATGTCCCTCATGCATATGCCACCATACATCAAGTGTATGCCTCAATCATATATCCACATCTCAAAGATATGTCTCTAATAATGAACCATAATAGTCATGTCATAACCAGATACAAGAGTATACCTCACCCAACCATGTAGCCAAAATGTGACTCAATCATGTGCCAACGAAAAACATCCCTCAAGTATGCACCATATCATAACCAAGTATAACATTCAAAACAACTCCATAAACATACCTTTACCTTTGTAGATGACCTGATACGTAGTAGTTCTAACCAACAACCTTTCTTCTGACCTCAGGGACTTGGTACAAGTATTTCCCCCAATTTTTTCTTTTCCTCGTGGGACTAAGACATGATGTCACATGGTGCCTCACATGATAGACACTATGCAACCCGCATGGATGCCTCACAAGACACTAGCAATCTGACCCACTGGTATCAACCAAATTAGGGTTTTTATAGAAAACCCTAATTATGCTCTGATATCCCAAAAATCCCGCACTTCTCACTTGTCGCCGCCTCAGATTTCACCATCACAAACTTTCCAATAGATCACTAGTTCACTAGAAGATGTTCAATAGAATATGTGAGTGAATGTGCTTATGAGAGACTCCTTGAGGTGTATTTAAACTTTTTCTAGGTAACCTCTTTCCTTAATTTTAGGGCTTCTTGAACTTTCTTGTTACAACTACTTTACCCTTTCATTAATTGACTTGTAACCAACTAGGGGCTTCTTGACCATTCTTCGGGGCTTCCAACTTCACAAGGCCATAACTCCTCAACCATGAGGAACGACGTGGCGTACCACCTATATCTAGAAATGTCATGACAAGGACTATCCATCCATGAGTGAGTTACCTACATTTACACTATCATTCATGACCTTTTTCCTCAATCAAATTCAGGTTCCATCATCATACCTTTGGGGCTACATGAATTATTCAAGGGTTGACATCAATGAAAACCAATCTTTCAGCATTGTTTGCTTGTTCCTCCAGACTATTCGAGCTATTTTTCTTCCCAATCTATGAGGTACAACTTCCTCTAAACCCTCATCATTCGAGTCTTCTTCTTAGGTTCTATTGATTCCACCTCCTTATCTTTAGGTTCTACAAATACCAATTGAACATATTTATAATTATCTACTTCTTCCATGCCCAAGGTGGGAAGATCCTTGATGCTATTCCCAATCTCTCCACTACTTGACTATTTTGGTTCAATGAAATGAAATTTCACACTCACTCTAGGAAACCCGACTAAAGGTTCCACCCTTGTTCACTCTGATCTATATTTTTTCACTGAAGGTTGCTCATGTTATAAAGAGACCACAGATTTATTTGAATTCTCCCTCTCTATCTCACCCTCCTCCTAAGATAGAACAATATATCGATTACTCATTTTTCCTCCTTTCAATGAAGGCACTCTCGAAAGGATAGAGGGTGATCCCTTTTGCAGATTGGGGTTTTTCTCGGAAGTGGAAACATGGTCCTTTCCTTATAAAACTTGATACCTTGCTCCCATATTGACCACAAATATATATCTCTGACCCAAAATTTTTCATCCCTCCTCCTTTTCATTTTACCAGGGTTGCTCTCTCTCTATTTTCTGCATTTTTTTAGCGAAATAGTCGTATTCACGCCATGCATTGAATTTAAAGGGTAGTTGTTCATAGTCCAATTGTTGAACATGCTTCCAGTTATCTAATGTGATCATCAAAACCTCACTAATTCCTTTCTCCAAATCCACCTCAACATATAATCTAGCACATGAAAAGAGGTTCTCTTTTGGTTTGGGTCTATCCAAATATTTCCCCAAGGAATTACCAATTCACTTGAAAGATTCATCATTCCAACAATGCAAAGGGAGATGAGGGAACCTCACCCACACATAAACCACTTATGGAATTCCATTTTCTAGGTTAAAATTAGGCGATCATTTGTTAAGATACATTCCCCTAGCTCCAAGAAAATACAATCCAATTCCGGAAATCAAGTCCCGATCCTCCTTATACTCAAACAAGAAAGTGAAGAAACACCTTACACAAAAGAAGTGACAAATCTTTCCTTTGATGTGGGGTTTCAAATGATTTTGAACCCATGTTTCTATCTTTCTTGGTGAGGACCAGATCCTAGTGAACTAACCCACCAAACCTTGATCTAAAAATGAAAGTGCTTTCTACTTGGTTGAACTTGGGGGCAGTTTAACTTTTGGGATATCCTCCACCCTCTTGACAAACTTTGAGGGATACACTTTGGAATTCTGGGGATAAGCCACTACCATTTCTTGAAAGGCTAGGTATTCTTCAACAAATGGAGGTACCAACTCCCCCCATAGGGGAACTTTCATGAGAATGTTGCTAAAACAATATTCTTAGGGTTTACTCACCTCACACCAAATAACTAGTTTGCTTCATAGAGTGGCTTTGCAATGGACATATAATCATGAAAAAGAGGAGGAGCATTTTATAGTTGCAACAAAAGACAATTCTAGGAAGCTTATAGAGTAGGGACCAAGATTCATAATCTTGGAGTAAAGGTGAAAGAATGGCAGGATTTCATGAACTCCCAAGAAGCTAGACATCAAGCCTTGGAGGAAAAATGGAGTTGATTAGAGGCTAGAGTTGAAATCATAGATTTCTCTTTGCATGCAACAAGGAAGGATCCTCATCACAACCTTGGCCATGTAACAGAAAAGGAATCCATGTATGGGTTTGTAAAGTTTAAGGCAGAGTGGGTTTCTGAAGCTCCCATGACATTGAATGAGAAAACACTCCTCTTAGAAGGTAGAAGTACCAAACCCAACTATGCAAAGGAATCATAGGTGCAAGAAGGATTCCCTTATGGGTCTAATTTTTAGTTCTCTTGACATGTTTCTATGTACTGCAAAATATGGTTCATCTTAGGGTATTTTGTCTAGCTATATAGATGCCATCATAGTACTCTTAGTTTTTGGATAGATATAATGAATCTATTTTGGACTACCAATCCAAATTTTTGGCAACATGTTGGGACTTGAAATCTTCTATATTTGTATTACACTATTGACTGGTTTGGCAGAAGACATTTATAACACAAACATACTCGTTATATATATGTATATGTATATAACTTAAAATTTAAGAATACTTGTGTTATCTCAATCCCCAAGACTATTCGAATACAATATATTTAACCATATTGGCTCTTAATCCAAATTCCTAAGTCTATTTTAATGCAATACTCAAGACTACCCTAATGAAAAATATTTAACCATATCAACTCTTAATCCCAATGCCCAAGACTATTTTAATGCAATAATTTTCATCTATTAAGGAAGGATAAATAATTAAATAAATTCTAAAGGACATTTAAGGTTATATTTAGGGAAAGGACTTATTTTACATAGTGAAATCAAGGAGAGAGATATTATAGTACTTGATTCCAGACAAGGGTATATACCTGATGTCAGTCATCTCTTCCATTCATTTAGGATATGAAAAAAATGTTTACTATCAATATTAAGGATATCCTTACCATAGTGTCAAACATTAGCAACCAATGAAATTTGATCTTAGAAGTAGTGTGAAGATGCATAATTTTCACAGAATTGTGTATTCTATACCTTACTCATTTGGTTGGCTTAGAAAGAATAAATACTTTCACATATAATGCAAGTGCATACTCAAGTTGGCCATCTTTGTTGAATACATGGATGGGATAGAGTTTGATGTAGTAATACTTTTATATATTTGAAGTGCTATATTGATAATTTGTATTTTTAGGATCATGATACTACATATTGTTAGTGACAGAACTAGTACCAGATCATGAAGGATAGATTGACTTATAAATGACGACACAAAATCATCCAACATTTTTAAATTTTAATTTTTATAGCAAGAGCCAAGAAACTAATCAAAGCCTTGAGACAATCTCTTTCACCAATTTACTTAGCCAAATTCATTCACATGATACATTCAATGCAACTATGTACTTGACCATTTTTTAAGATAAAGAAACCATGCATTGCTTATTAATACTTCTCCAAATCATAATAGATAAACCAACATGAAACATAAAACCAAATGTGAAATTCATATCATTCATGCATGCAACCTAGCTAAAATCAATGAAATTGACCAATTCCAAATTATAATTGCATTGGCAAAATTAAATGTTGGTTGTGGAGCCTGATTATCTTCCTGATTCAGAGGTCTTTGTTTTTAGTCATGTTTATATCCCATGAATACTTTACACCATGGAAGAATGTACACTCCTCAATGTAGGGGAGTGCAGAGGGGGGTTACCCGCTCTGTGGGGTTCGGGGGAAAGCGGGCCCCCGAAGGAAAAATTGCCTTGTAAATGTATATTGTAATTTCATTGTAAATCTGGATCATTCATTATAAGGTCACAAATATGACGGTAGAAGTTATATTAGGGTTTTTTTCCCTAGAAGGCAACCCTCTTTAATGAGGGAAATGTATTGCAGCTATGTATCATTGTGAATATTGTATTATGAGAGAGGAGACTCTGAGAGAAAGAATATGAAGTTACAATGGGTGTGTTGTAGGTTGTATACCTTCATTTGTTGGATAATAATAAAGGAATGACCTGGAAATTTCTCTGGTGGACGTATCTCACACTGGGTGAACCACATATATCTATGTCTCTATTGTATTGTTGGTTGTGGAGCCTGATTATCTTCCTGATTCAGAGGTCTTTTCTTTTCAGCCGTATTTATACCCCATGAAGTATTTACACCCCAGAAGTATGTACACTCTTCCACGTGAGGGAGTGCAGAGGGGGGGTACCCCCTCTGCGGGGTCTGGGGGGGCTATCCCCCCGATTGGGGGGTCTAGGGGTAAGCGGGCCCCCGAAGGAAAATTTGCCTTGTAAAAGTATATTGTAATTTCATTGTAAATCTGGACCGTTCATTATAAGGTCTCAGATCTAATGGTAGAAATTATGTTAGGGTTTTTGCCCTAGAAGGCAACCCTCTTTTATGAGCGAAATGTATTGCGGCTATGGATGATGACGAATATTGTATTCTGAGAGAGGAGACTTTGAGAGAAAGAAGAGGAAGTTACAATGGGTTTTGCTGTAGTTTGTATCCCTTCATTTGCTGGATAATAATAAAGGAAGCACCTGACAATTTCTCTGGTGGACGTAGCCCACACTGGGTGAACCACGTAAATCTGTGTCTCTCTTGTATTGTGTATCTTCTGTGTTTTTTTTCTGCATTTGCTTTATTTTATTGCTCCACGGTCCTTCTTTTCTAATGACTGGTATCAGAGCGAAAGGTAACTCACAAGAAAAGAGGGTTCTTGGTTCGAGTGGGAGTAATGTTGAAAGATGGAAAGTTTAGGGTCGAGAAATTTAACGGCCAAAACTACCAGTTATGAAGATGAAGATGGAAGATTATTTATATTAGAAGGATCTATTCCTACCATTGGGTGGAGTAGCAAAGAAATTGATGGCCATGAAGGATGAAGCATGGGATATTCTTGACAGAAAGGCTCTAGGAACGATACGGCTGAGCTTGACAGCATCGATGGCTTTCAATATTTCCAAAGAAAAGACAATGAAGGGTTTGATGGACGCATTGGCCAAATTGTATGAAAAAACCTCGGCATCCAATAAGGTATTTCTAATCAAGAGATTATTTAATATGAATATGTCAGAAGGTGGGTCTGTTGCAGATCATTTAAATAAATTTAATACAGTTACTAATCAACTAAGTTCTATAAAAGTGGACTTTGATGACGAGGTCAGGGCTCTTCTAATCTTGTGCTCATTGCCAGAAAGTTGGAATGGCTTGGTCATGGCTGTAAGTAACTCTGTCTCTGGTTCAAATACTTTAAAA
>JZKD02S0350480.1:0-15022 GCA_000966675.3 Picea glauca
TCTGAAAGAAGAGATGGAGAGATTGAAAGTGGAAAGGAAACAAATGAACAAGGGCCCTCAGAGCACCGAGAACAGAGCAGGTTTCAGAAGGCCAAATAGTTTTGCTCCTCCAACTCTGCATAGAGAGAAGGAAAGAGATAGGGACGACCAAAGAATTCAGGCTCCCTTCCAAAACAATTTTGTGGTCGATGAAGAAGAAGGGGAAACAGACGAGCCTGAGCCTAAAATCCACTGTTTAGAAGTCACTCCCCCTTTCCCTCACCTGACCCAATCAGCATACGAGGAGTCTCTCATGAACAGTCAGCTAAATGAATTGAGCAAAGAAGACAAAGCTAACGGTGGCCGAGGCAGGTATAACCTGAGGTCCGATAGAAAGGCAGCAGCACCTGATATTCCTGAGCAGTCCACTAGAGCAGAGAAGCCTGCTAATGAGGTAGCAGACAGTCACAAGGGTAAGAAGGCCCAACCCCTCTCTCCCATTGTCCAAAGTCGTGTTCCTGAAATAAGAGAAATTCCAAAGCTTACATCTTCTTTTAATTTCGAGCATGAGATTCAAAAGATCAGAGTCCCTGTGCCCCTCACCGAGCTAATCAAACATGGTGAATTCAAAAAGCGTTTCTCTGACCTTTTGAAATCTGAAGCCTCATGCCCTTCCACGGACTTCATAAACCTCCAAGATGAAAATCCAGTAGTTGTCCTAGGCCCCATGGTGGAAGACAGAGATGATTCATCCCCTCCCTTCTACACCTCCCTGAACATACATGACAAAGTGCTGCACAACTGCTTGATGGATTCAGGGGCCTCTCACAACCTCATGCCCAAAACCGTCATGGAAGAATTAAGACTGGAAGTCACCCGAGCCTATCATGACCTCTATTCTTTTGACTCCAGGAGAGTGCAATGTTTGGGAGTCATCAAGGACCTAGCAGTTTCTTTGTTTCAGCTGCCCATGAAGAGTATGGTCATGGATATTGTGGTAGTTGATGTTCCCCCCAAGTTTGGCATGATGTTTTCAAGGTCTTGGATTAAGAGACTTGGAGGGACGTTACAGATGGATCTCACATATGCCACCATTCCAGTCTTTGGAGGGGAACACAGGAGATTGTACAGAGAAGCCCAGCTAGCCTACATTGTCAGTGATGAAGAAAACCCTACTAATCACCCCATATTTTCACTTGACACTGACTTAGGGTCTAGCTTGTTACAGGTCACTGAGATCCTTGAGGCCCCCTTACAAATCAGAAAGTAGCCCATTCTTGATCAAGAGATGCCCCCTCCAACCACTTCCATTTGGAATATGTTCTTTGATGGGGCTTCTTCCAGTATAGGTGCAGGTGTCGGGGTGGTATTCATATCCCCTTCTCAAGAGACCATATCTCTGTCATACAAGCTGGAATTTGAAGTCACCAACAACGTGGCAGAGTATGAAGCTATGGTTTTGGGATTAAGAGCTGCAAAGGAGATGGGAATAAGGGAGATGGTTGTGTTTGGGGATGCAGAGTTGATTGTCCAGCAAGTCAAAAGCGTTTATCAGGCCAAGCATCCTCGTCTTAGGAATTACAAGAACGAGGTATGGGACCTCGTGAATAATTTCTTCCTGGCTTTTAACATCCCTTTCATTCCAAGGGAAGAAAATGCCCCAACCGACTTTTTAGCTTTCACAACTAGTCTACTTGAAGTCCCTGTGCTGCCCACTGTCGGGTACGATGTTGAAATAAAATACAGACCCTCTGTGCCAGACAATGTCAAGCATTGGAAGGTATTTGAGGATGATCAGGAGATTGAAAAATTTCTCCAATCCATTGATGAATTTTCTGCGTCACACATAGATGAGGATCCTGACGTTGAAGGAAAACCGGACCCTCACCCTGGAGAGTTATTGAATAAAATCGCTGACCACCAGATTATACAGCTACAAAGCAACCACATACTGAAAGGTCTAATCCCATTAGAAAGGTTGTTTGATGGAAATGATGTGGCAGTAAAGGGTAGAGTTTCAGGTGATCATGCTGACATAGATGAGTGCAACATAGGCACACCGGGGGAGCGCAAGTTTGTTAAGTTGTCAAGGAGTTTGACCGAGGAGCAGAGGGCCGAATACACTAAGTTGCCGAGGGAGTTTGCTAACGTGTTTGCATGGACTTAAAAATACCTCAAGACATATGACACATCATTCATTGAGCACAAGATCCCACTGAAAGAAGAGGCTAAGCCATTCAAGCAGAAGATGAGACAGATAAACCCCATGCTTCTACCTGTCATGGAGAGAGAGGTGAAGAAGATGCTGGATGCCCAAATCATTGTCCCTTTGAGATACTCCGACTGGGTGGCCAATTTGGTCCCAATGAAGAAGAAGAATGGAGAGATATGACTCTGTGTCGATTTCAGGAACCTGAACAGGAGCTCAAGGAAAGACAATTATCCCCTACCCAACATGGAGCATATATTGCAGAAGGTCACTGGCGCATCTAGAATATCTATGATTGATGGATTTTCTGGTTATAATTAGATATCAGTCATTCCTGAGGACATAGAAAAGACAACCTTCACCACTCCTTGGGGCACATTCATGTATGCCAAGATGCCTTTCGGACTGATGAATGTGGGAGCAACATTTCAACGAGCCATGGAGATAGCCTTCATCGGATAAAAAGATAAGTTCATAGTGATTTACTTAGATGACATAACAGTGTTTTCCAAGATTGATAAAGAGCACCGCCACCACTTGAAGAAGGTTTTCCAGAAGTGTCACAGGTTTGGTCTTTCCTTGAATCCCAAGAAATCATTGTTTGCTATGGAAGAAGGGAAGCTGTTAGGCCATATAGTATCAGCAGAGGGAGTGAGAATTGATCCTGATAGGGTAGAAGCAATTCCGACTCTTTCACTTCCCAGATCTAAAAAAGAGGTTCAGGCATTCTTGGGAAGGATTAATTTTTTGAGGAGGTTTGTCTCAAATTTTGCTGAGTTGGTGAAACACATCACAACCATGCTCAGGAAGGGGAATGAAGTGAAATGGACTGCTGAACCCAGGGAATCTTTTGTCCAGATAAAGAAGGCGTTGACTGAGGCACCTGTGCTAATCAGTCATGATTATTCCAAAGATTTTCTGATATTTTCTTTTGCCTCTTGTGATACAGTATCAGCAGTCTTACTGCAGAAAAACAATCAAGGGAAAGAACAGCCTATTGCCTTCTTTAGCAAGGTGTTGAAAGATGCAGAATTCTGATACGAGATCATGGAGAAGCAGGCTTATTCCTTGGTGAAAAATCTCAAAGCTTTCAGAGTCTATGTATTGCATTCAAAGATCATTGTGTATGTCCCTTCAACCTTTGTGAAGGACATTCTTATGCAGCCTGACATAGACGGGAGGAGAGGTAAATGGATCACCAAGATCCTGGAATTTGATCTGGAGATTAAGCCCACCAATATAGTAAAGGGGCAGGGTTTGGCCAAGTTGTTGGCTGAACCCAATTGCAAAGCCTTGGGAATCAATTTCATCAACGAGCAAGCTGAGTCATCCAACGAGAGTTCCCAAAGCACTGTACCACTAGCAGCATGCCCCTGGTACAAAGACATCTTGTATTTTTTGCAGGAATTGAGGCCTCCTGATGGGATGGAAAAAATCAAGGCAAGAGCTTTAAATCTCAAAGCAGTCAAATACTACCTCATTGACCAAGCCTTGTATTGGAAAGACCCCCAGGGGTTATTACTGAGATGTCTGGACCCACAGCATGCCCAAAAGGTTATATTGGACTTCCATAGCAGTCTCTGTGGGGGCCATCATTTTTGGAAGACCACAGCTCACAAGATTCTCTGAGCTGGGTATTACTGGCCCACCTTATTTCCCGATGTTTGCAGGGAAATCAGAGCTTGCATTAAATGCCAAAAATTCTCAGAAAAGCACCAGCTCAAATCTCTGCCATTAAATCCTGTAGTAGTTTCAGCACCCTTTCAACAGTGTGGATTGGAATTCATCGGGGAAATTCATCCTCCCTCAAGTGGCCAGCACCGTTAGATTCTGACTGCGACCGACTACTTCACCAAATGGATAGAAGTTGTCCCTACCAGAAGCACTTCTCACAAGGTGATTATCAACTTCCTGGAAGATATTGTATCCAGATTCGGTTGCCCCAGCAGAATCGTCACTGATAACGCCTCTCCCTTTCGGTCTGAGTCTCTGGTCAAATTCTGTGAATAGTTCTAGATTGCATTGATTCACTCCACTCCCTACTATCCTCAAGGAAACGGACTGGCGGAGTCTTCCAATAAAAGCCTAATCAAGCTGATCAAGAAGCTACTGGAGGTCAATAAAAGGGCCTGGGACTCAAAGCTCAAATTTTCTCTTTGGGTTGATCGGGTGATAACAAAGAAATCGTTGGGCATCTCACCTTTCCAACTGGTTTATGGAATAGAGGTCATTTTCCCCACTCAGCTCGCCTTACCTGTGGAAAATCTCCTCCAAGACTTTGAAGGAGAACCTAACCATGTGCTCATAAGGATTCATCAGATGGTGGAAGTGCAGCAGATCAGAGAACAGGTCATGGACAGAGCCTACCATCATCAGCAGAAGATCAAGCAGGCTTTTGGCAGGAAAAACAAAAAGAAGGAATTTGAGCAGGGTGATTTGGTGCTCAAATGGGATGCACCCAGGCAGGAAAAGGGTAAACACAGTAAATTTGATGCCCTTTGGTGCATGCCTTTCAAGATCCTTGAAGTTTTTGCAAACAATACTTACAAGTTGTAGGATCTGGAGGGCAAAGAAGTTTTCAGCAGCCCAATAAATGGGCATTTCTTAAAAAAGTGTTTTATGTGAGCCGCAGTCAGCTCTTTTGTTTTGTTTTGTAAATATTGTTTTTGTTTTTTTTATCGGACTAATAAATGACTCCATAGCCCAACAACAAAGGCACTGAATCTGCAAAAGAGTTCTTAGAGCATCACAGGGAAGACTCTATCCCCCATGGAGCCAAATGTTAGCGATATTTCTTGTAGGGGGGGCTAGAATGAAAAAGAATGGGTCAAAAACCCACTTGTCCTAAGTTCTGAATGATAATGTGCCCAGGGTAAGTAATGAGCAAGTCCGAGTGGTAGCAATTTGCACGCCTGGATCAATGACGCATATGGGATTTCGGACCCCCCCGCCTTTCTACCTTTAAGCCGGGGGGGGGGGGTCCGGAATCGGGGGCACATCTCTCCAATGGTCCAGATCAGCACGCCTGGATCAACAGTGATAAAGGAAATTCCAAACCCCCCTGCCTTTCTACCTTTAAGTGGAGGGGGGGCGTCCGAAATCACGGATGAAGCTCTCCGACGACCAAGATCGATGTGCCTGGATCAACGGCGCTTGGAAAATCGTGTCCTTCTTAGTTGCCCTATATTTAACCAGTGTGGGCCCTCCTCCCATCATGTCATCCTCCAGAATTGTCTTTACCCCGCTGTCTTGTTTCATATGTCCTCCTCTGCTCTTTCATCCAGGTGGCCCTTTCCCTCTCTCGTCGTCCACTCACCACCTGCCACGTGTCCCTTCCCCTCCACGCCAGCCTCCCACTGAATTACGTCTGTCACGTCTACTCTCCCGCCTGCTCCGCTTGTATCCTTTTGCCATGTTTCATCCCCTGCTACCTCTCTCACACCCCCTCACTCTGGTTTCGAGCCCCACCTTCCGCGTTGGCCTCCATACCCGTCCTTCAAGTTATTCAGTTAGCCTAGGTGGCAGCGTGGGAGGCCCTCCACATCCCAAAGGCGCCGAGTTGGCCGGACCATTCTCAATCTCGACGAAGTAGTTATTGAAGCGGTTGGTGGTGGTTAGACATCGCCTCCACCATAATGGGAAAGTACGACAATGAATTAAAGGCATGTCGATTCGCCACTGGAACTGTTAGAAGTTGGATTATGTCCAACATAAGTTGCACGACCTTTCAGATGTTGGCTGTCAGAAGCCATGCAGATGCAAATCTTTCAATGCAGTATCTTGGTTCCGCTGCTGTTGTTATTTTGAAGTATATGAAGGCATTTTCACCATTTTTTGTATCTATCGATGGTAGAGCTAAGCTACCGACTGTAAAGTTTCAACGACCATTCTGGTTTCCTGGTTATGCCTCTGTGTTTGAGATTTCTTGGTTTATGACAAATAGTTCTTCTTTTTCATCTATGTTTCCTCTCATGCCAGAGAGTTCACAGTCGAAGGATTCGCGTGGATTGTTGCAATTTTGTTATGATAAAGGATTTGTTGTGACACTATTGTATTCTCTGGTCTTCTGTGTTTGAATGTAAAAGGATTTTGTGTTCAGATGATTTCTTCTCCAGTCTGTTATGAACCTGATGTTTATGATAGACCTTCGCACTCTTCTCATGCAAATCTTCCTTCTGTTCACCCTTTATTGCAACTCTCTGTTTGAATTTTATCAGGACCTCACTCGTCTATGCATGCTTGACCTAGTTTCTGAGTTGAGACGATATTGTTCTGAGTTTTTCTCCATTTGATCACCCCTTTAAACAAATTGTGACATTAAACTTATGGGCGTCAGGCTCTTCTCCTGCAAGCAATCCAGGAGTGACTTCCAGCTCCAACATTATCCCAAGCTTGGGGGTGACTTTCTATTGATATATAGAACAACAAGTCTATGGTTGGGTGGAACGCACATCCCAAGCAACTTGTTTCACAACTAAGTTAAAACATAAGTTTTTTATTTGTTTTATGTGTTATATTTATGAGCTTAATGGTTTTTCATTCACTCTATGTTTAATAAGGATTTATATGTTGTCGTATTGAGTCATTTAATCTATATTCGTGTGTATTTTAGCATGTTGTATATGCATTTCATTAATGGTATCAGATAATAGTTAAATATGTGTGTAATTTGTAGCTAGTAAGCTACAAGAAATTAGTTAGAAGAAAAAATTCAATTTATGTGTAATTCCACACATAATGGACCTCAATTGGGCTCAGGCACATCACATATTGGTATCATATATTTTGGTTCAAACATTGGGCTTGTATGGGCTAGGATCAGTGCAAATTTGGGTGAAATTCATTGTTACATATTTTGGGTCTGTGATGTATTTGGAGAAATTAATGAATTATAGAGTGAAATCCCTAGATTTATTATGGAATTTAGGTTAAAATTACCTCAAAACCCCCTCAGAGGTGATCAAGGACGCCAATATATAGAGTTGCAGAGTAAAAATTGGACTTGGAAGGTTGAAATTTATGTTTTAATTGCCACTGATTAAGTTGGGCGAAGTTTTATGGATTGACAGTCAAGATCGATTTTGATTTCGATATCAACGACCCAAATTCATCTTAGATCAACCCAAAAACTTATTCATTTTTAGTGGTTTGTAAAGTGAAATAGATCTACGGTCTAAATTTATTTTTGACAATTTGGAAGGTGAAGTAGATCAACAATCTAGATTCATTTTCGATAGTTTTGAAAGTGAGGCAGATTGATGGTCTAGATTTATTTTTAGTAGTTTGGGAAGTGAAGTGGATAAATGCTATGGATTTGTTTTCAGTGGTTTGGAAAGTGAATCATATCAATGACTAGGATTCATCTTCGCATATTGATGAATTTAAAGGATTGATGGTCGAGATTCATTAACAAAGTTGGGCTAAGTCTATCTTTGTTGATGCTTCACAAGAATCACACTATCTTTCTAGGCTTATTTTTGGTTTTCTGTAGGACTGATACAGTTAATGTAGAAACTATATAGTTCCTGTAGAAAATTCCTATAGGATTGCTTTAGATCTAGATTTTTATTTATCTTAATCTTGTTTTCATGAAAATATCAATAAAAAATAAGAATGCATATGGCTTGATATTTATTCAAGGGTTAGGCATAATGTAGCTCATTTAGTCCATGCATTAGTTTAACTTCTTTAATTATAGCTTTCTTTCATACACTAGAAATAATTAATATTTTTCATTTAGGTTGATTTTCATGGTTTAGTATGCTTTATTTCATGCCATCATATTAAAAACAAAATTTTTCAATATTGATTACTTGCTCTTCCAAATTAGTGTGATTTTCATTCAAGCAATAGTTTAAAGATGCTTTCTAACATTTCAATTTCATGCACCATTTCAGCCCTTGATAAATCTCAAACCTATACGACTATTGGTGCATATTACATATGCATTGTACAACACCTCTCAAGTTTGTACGAACCTCAGGTTGACAAAGTAAAGTAAGAAGCCAAACATGCAGTAGCATTATTGTTGTTATTCCAAGGGCCAACACTTTTTGGTGGAATTTCCAGGGAGGTGATGAAGTATGCATATAATTTTTATTTTTATTTTTTTTAATGTGACTGGAGAAGTATAAAATACACCTCAGTCACAAGGTCAACCTCACTGTAGAATTTATGTAGTGTAAAATCTAAAGTTCTTTCACTTCGATTGAGTATTGTTAGCTCCTTGTAAAACTCTTTTACATTATATATATATATATATATATATATATATATATAGATAGATAGATAGATAGATAGATAGATAGATAGATAGATAGATATAGATATAGATATAAAGAAAAGGAAATCACTTTCTTTTAATTTCATGAATGACTAGACCTAGAGATAGAAAAGGAATTTTTTTACCAAAATCCCCCACCTCACAAACAAGTCCAAGCACTCCAGAGATTGGACCTAAAACACTTGAAATTTTCTTGGAAAGGGAAGATAGATAATTTGAAAATAGTTCATATGAAGGAAAATCTCCCTCACCTCATGTCATGGAAAGTGAAGAAGAGATGGTAGAAATATTTGAGTTTCCCTTCGAGAATCCAATGGAGAGACCAAGATGAAAAATAGTAATCCTTCTTTTTTACCTCATTTTTATGGGATTTATTTTGAATATCCTAACACTTTCTTGTTTGAGTTTGAAATTGTATGTAGGACATATGATTATACTAATGATGAACAAAAGTTCAAACTTTTTCCTTCTACTTTGAAGGATTCATCTCTCATATTGTTCATGAACCTAGAGAGAAATAGTATAACAAATTGGGATCAAATGAAAAATACCCTCGGTGAAAAATACAAAGACTATTTTAGAGAAAGGGACACAAGGTATGAGATATTTAGAATGACTCAAGGACCTGATGAATCTCTGGAAGACTTTGAAGAGAGA
Source organism: Picea glauca (assembly GCA_000966675.3). Classification (NCBI taxonomy): domain Eukaryota; kingdom Viridiplantae; phylum Streptophyta; class Pinopsida; order Pinales; family Pinaceae; genus Picea; species Picea glauca. The sequence continues at coordinate 9,129 of JZKD02S0350480.1, forward strand.
TTTCAGCTAAGCTATGAAAGAGCTCAAAATTGTACTCTGGATGAAAACTCATTCAAGCTTGTCTTACTTAGAGGAGTAATAGATTATCTCATGGAAACATTGAATCTCATATTAAATGGATATATTTATCAATTGGACTATGATGATATTAAGAGAATATTCAAAAATCATTTAAGATACTCAAGAAAGAAAGGTATAAGTAGTTGAGGTTTGGTACCTCAATAGTCTAACCATATAACTCATATAAAAAATAAATTAGGAGGGTTAATAGAAGATATGAAAACTGATATCTTGCATTATTTAGCCATGTAAATGGATACTTTGCAGATTAATAAGAAACATGAGGAAGAAGAGAAAGCATTGGCTATCTACTTCCCTAAATTCACTAAAAAGCATCCTAGAAATGAGTGCCCTCTAGACCTTATAGATGTTTGTGGTATTTGCGAAGAAAATAATCCAACTAACAGATGTCTTTTTTTCCAGAATTGAAAACTACATTTCAAGGAGCATAAGAGAATGTGGAATCACAATACTTCATCAATCGAAGGAGGCCTTGAGCACCAAGACCCTTCCAAACAGGTTTAAAATTCAATCATGCTCAAAATTTTGATGCATATAATACTCAAATAAACCATGGTATAATCCCTATACATCTCCTTGGACAAATCCAAATCCTTGGAAATATCAAGGACCACCAATTCCTCCTTCATACCAATATTTTCCTAGCATACCACAAAATCAATACGCTTAGTGGAGTCAACATCTACAAGCATGGAGGCCACAAAATTTTCAGCAACCATCAGTAATGCCTCCTCCTCCTCAACCCAATAACACTACTAAAAATAATGTTCCTTCTAAACAACCTCAACTACCTACTAAACCTACTCCAAATCTGGAAAACAAGCAAGTTCAACTTGTGTGCAACAATTAAACAACTTATCATACTTATTCCTTGGAAGTACAATAAATTAATCTTAGATCAGGAAAATTCTTGCAACAACAACCAAAGCTCATAAAATATGTATAATCTAAGAAAGAAGATATTACCTCACCCCGACAACCAACTATTCCTTATCCTGAAATATTTAATGAAACAAACACTTATACATCTGAAGAGAAATAAATTTGAGGAGAACTCAAGAGTTTGTGCATAAAGATACATATCTTACAAGCCATCAAGGATGTGCCCATTTTCAATAGAATTATCAAGTAATATTGCATCAAAATATTATGGAGAAAAATTAAATATTCCCATGTTATTATCATCAAAAAATGGCTCACTAAAACTACAAACAATGGATGAAGAAATAAGTAACACAAACACAACATACTACCAATATTCATGGAAGGATTACATTCAGTTTGGAAAGAAAATAAAAAATATATACAAAAGTGGTTCTGGAAATCCGTGCACATTCAACCAAAGTCGTGTGTGCACATCCACGCGAGATAACATAGTGTACAATGCAGACAATGCATGTAGTGTGTGAATGATAGTCGAAAGACCTGTACAGACACTGAAAATATACATTAATGAATTTAGTTGGGCCTAAACCATTTTTTGGATGAAGTGAACCTCCCCCATACCCAAAATCACCCTCAAATGTCGCCTTGGGATCACTTAAAGGGATGGGAAGTACCTCCAAGAGCTTCCCATTCACACTTAGAACTAGTTGAGAAAACGCTTTCCATCCTCCTATAAATAAAGGACCATTGTATGCAAGAAAGAAGAATCATTTGAGTAATGTTATGCTTCTCATTTTTAGCTTTGGGAAGCCACCTTCCTCTCAGAAATATTTGAATATCCATAGAAAGTGTTAGAGCTCTCTCCTCTTAAGTAGTTCGCCATTCTTTTCTTCACCATTTTCCTTTGTTAACCATTGATAGTAGAAATAAGACTTTGTACTTGGGGACTCAAGAGCCTTCCCAAGGAGGAAGAGGGGACTCATAAGTTCCCATATTTCTCCAAGGAGTATCAATTTGAAGATCATTTTATTTGGTATATCTCTCTTGTGTTTTCTTTGTGCATTCATTTCAAGTTATTATTTTCTTAGTTTAGATTTATTTCCTTGTTGTTTGTCTCTTGTTTATTTATGTTAGTTGAGCCACTAAGTAACTAACTCTCTATTGTACTTTCTGGACAACCTAACTAGATAGTTAAGGGACTCATTTTTTCTCACTCTTGTGACAAAAAGAACCCAACAGATTGGCAACCATACTGTGGAGTTGAATCAAAGTTCTCCCCAATTAGGTTGTTAAACTATTCTTTCTTACTTGTTTTCATGTGCAGGGGCCAAAACCAGCCTAAAATCACCATTTGAGAGAATGATTTCACCCCATAGTGAGATAATTGTTTCAAAATTCCATCCCGCCAACTTTCCTGCATGCATGCAAGTTCGGGATGAATAGACATGTAGCACGCACACATCTATGCTCTATCATAACTATCCAACCACGTGGCCTGTGTTTTGTGCATGACTTTTTTTGGTTCTGCCACGCACTTGTCTTATTTTTGCAAAATTGTAAGTCTTGAGTTGCCCACTGCCACTCAGTAGTTTAGATTTGATTTTAGCACTTTGTAAAATCCAGTACAAGCAGGATGAGATCTCATTCTTGCATCCATTAAACTCACATCACATATAGGTAATTAGGGAGACTAAAAGAAACCATAATATCTTTAAATTCCTTGATTTCCACGTGGATGGATTAATAATTTTTTCATTTGAGTTTCAAAAAGATTTCATTTTTACAAAATTCATCACATTAAATTGGGACTAGAAGGCCATATAGACCAATATTGGAGTATGCTCTTTCCTCACACCTTAGCGTGATCTTGGAAATCATAAAAAGAGGTTGCTTAGATAAGTCTCCATCTCCCTTGGAAAATCAAGTCATTTTTAAAAGAGGCCAATCCTCTCAACTTACTTAATTGAATATTAAAAGAGTTGTAAGGGACCATATGCCCACATGCATGCAATTATAGGATAGTTTTCAAATTCTTAGATTAAGTCACCTAGGGAGTTTAAAGAATTTTTAAGGGCCCACACATGCCCACATGCTCACAATATAGGACTAGTTTCAAGTTTTCTATATTACGAAACACCTTAGGAAGATAAAGGGTCCAAGTAAGGATTATCATATCCTCCATGATAGCTTAGGATTTCCTTTCATTTGCAAGGGTCATTTTGAACAAATTTAGTAAGTTATCTAAACAAGAGAAGTAAAGGACCACACGATGTCCACCATGTTAAAATATTGAATTTAACTCATTAAAAATTTGTGTTTCACCACCATCACTCCTTGCCCGCACTCTCACTTATTCAAACACCCTTTTGCTAGAGACTTGAAACTCTTGAGGGATTCATTTATCTAGAAAAGAGCCTTTTTTGGACACCCCCCATTAAGAACGAAGTTGGCCCATGACCCCAACTTCACATAACTCTTTTACATTCTAAAAATAACCATAATCAACCCACTTTCTAACCTCCACACGATGAACACAAAATAATTTGGTAGTCTAAGTTACAATGTTGGGGATAGGGATCGAAATAACTCCCCATCATCATTCTTCATTTGAAACTCAGAAATTTTTGAATTAGGGTGAAAAAATCCTTCCACTCAAGAATTCTTATACCATAAGTCAGGGAGACACCCATGAAGGGTCAAAGGCCAAGGTCTAATTGTTCTATGCATGCTTCCTTGGGTCACCCAAACCTTGGAAATTGTCCAGCCTGTGATCGATTTCTGAGGCCGAAAATCTAAATGTTGTGCTTGATGGAGGTAGACTAGTAACCAAAATTTAGGATTTATCTACCAAAGGTGGCAGTTGTGGGCTGAAATCTCACCTCGATCAGATTTTGAATGGTTGTTGGGAAATATCACCAGTACTTCCAAGATATGCCCCCTTCACTCCTCATTATAACCGATTGTTCGTCCCTTCACTAGTTTCTCCACTGTCAAGAGATTTTTTGAATGTATATTACTATTTGAGAGGAAGGAAGTTACATTGGATAGGACACATGCATTTTATTTTTATTCCCCCACCAGGAGTTACAAAATATCAAACCACTTTTTTCATTGTCTTGATGTATGGATTTTCACTATTTGAAGTACATGCAATTTTATAAATACATTGTTTAAATTAATTTGAAAGCACCTTGTCCTACAATTCCTCACCACCATTTACACAAATTCACTTCTAATGTAAAATCATAAGGGAACCACAGTATCCCCGTCGTTCTCGACGTATGAGAAATTTACCTACAATTTTAGGTGGTTTTCTAAGATTCATTGAAACATCGACAATACCATCACACACGCCAATTAGTGCCACAATACTAGGCTCGGGATTACTGTTGGTTGTGGAGCCTGATTATCTTCCTAATTCAAAGGTCTTATGTTTTTCAGCCATGTTTATATCCCATGAATACTTTACACCCCAGAAGTATGTACACTCTTCCATGCGGGGGAGTGCAGAGGAGGGGTATCCCCTCTACGGGGTTTGGGGGGGCTATCCCCTCAGTTGGGGGATTCGGGGGCAGCATCCCCCAAAGGAAAAATTGCCTTGTAAATGTATATTGTAATTTAATTGTAAATCTGGACCGTTCATTATAAGGTTGTAGATCTAATGGTAGAAATGATGTTAGGGTTTTTTCCCTAGAAGGAAACCCTCTGTTATGAGGGAAATTTATTGTGGATATGAATTATGATGAGTATTGTATTCCGAGAGAGGAGACTATGAGAGAAATAAGAGGAAGTTACAATGAGTTTTGCTATAGGTTGTATCCCTTCATTTGTTGGATAATAATAAAGGAAGGACCTGGCAATTTATCTAGTGGATGTAGCCCACACTGGGTGAACCACATAAATATGTGTCTCTATTGTATTGTGTATCTTTTATGTTTTGTTTCTAGATTTGATTTATTTTATTGCTCCGTGGTCCTATTTTTCTAACAATTACTAGGATCATATTTTTTTGGAAACAACATCCTAGGTACTCCCCAAGAAAACCCTCCACCATAAGGAGGCAGAGCCTAAACTCTATCACAAAGCACAAGCTCCTGAGGAACCACTTCCTCCCATAACATGGCAGGACCCACTCCTATCATGCCCTTTTTAGATTTAATCAATATCATTGATCTAACCAAATTGATGAATGATCCCATATTACACAACCCTACTTCGTCAAATATACCCACAAAACTACCATCAGAGATCCCTAAGTTTGATGAGAAATTCGGGGAGGACCCTTCCAACCATGTCATGTCCTTCCACTTGTGGTGTTCCTCCAATAGTATAATGGAGGATTCCATTCATCTAAGTTTAATTCAAAGAACCCTCACTAGAACAACAACCAAATGGTATGTGGATGAAAATCCAGAACCCACCCAACATTTGAATCATCAGCCAAAGCATTCCTAACATTTTTTCAACTTCCCATTTGTCATGATACTGGGTCTGAAATCCTTTCATAATGCAATCAAAATACTGCTACACACATTTTGGACCATATTCAAGAGTGGTGTAGACGTCACAACCTTTGTAAAGAAAACACCACCCCACAACAAAGGCTAGATTGGTTCCTCCGATCACTCATTCCCACACCTGCTAAAGATGTGTCCATGAACCTTCCCCAAATTGAAGATGAAGCTATCACTAAGGCTCAATAGTTTTACCTCATCCACTCCCAATCTAGGTACCTATACACTCTCCTTCTAGATGTTCCTCGTCCTTTTCCCTTTGGTTAAGACAAACTAAGACCATCACATGGTGTTGATGGGTTGATTGGATCTATGGCTCATACTCAACCACATGCATAGTCAATACCCATATATGGGACCAAACCATACTTTAAACCATATGGGGGAGTGTCATATTACACTCCCCCAACCCCC
>JZKD02S0350502.1:8667-18977 GCA_000966675.3 Picea glauca
GTAAGTCTGTTAAGAAGGTCGTCAATGTAACTTTTCCACCTTAGCCCCGCCCCTTCTCGTCTCGTTGTTGCAATGTTGGATTTCATCACCAACTAGTGGCTTCGATATTAGAAGGTATTGTTTGCTTGGTGATTTCTTCTAGATTTTGTTTACTAGTGTGTGTTGTTGGTTTCTCGAAGTTGACCATAGGATTTTTGTTGCGGAGTTTGTTACTTGTTTACAATTTCTCCCCCACGACGTTCACGTAGGATGCAAGGTTTATCCCCGGAACATCTGGAATCTTTACAACCCTTGCATACAGCAACACTTGAAGGTACCCCTGAGGAATCTCCTCGTCAGGGTGAAATCCCCCTTGTTACTCTACCACACGTGGACATAAGTGAAGTCCAAGACGTTTCTACACCACCTCCATAGGTAGAACACATTGATCCTCTAGGTGATTTTCGAATTACAAATACTATAGAGAACTATCACATTTGTCATGGTGAATGACCTGTTGGATGAGTAAATCCTTCTGAAGAAACCGTTGTTACATCTTCTGAATCAACTGTTGGGCTTTCTCACGGTGTAGTAGGCCAAGATCTGTTTTGGTCCAGTAATTTCCGTCGAGTTCTTTTCGGTACAGAGTCATCCCCTGTTTACGAAATCAACCCTCCTATGTCTCCTGAGACAGAGACTACACCCGAGACTACCACTTATCGTTTTGTTCTTCTTCCCGAGATGGCCCATCTTGCGGATACTACGAGTGTCCAAACCGGAATTACTACAACTACTCTTCCTCCTATCAATACCCGACGAATGCCTGAGGTTAACCCAAATTTACCTCCTGGTTACCATGCATTGAATCCTTTGTTGAATGTTTCCCATCCAACGCCTCCGCAAACCCCAGCCAGTTCTCCAAGTGGTCCTCCATTTCCTGGGCATTCTATTCCCGGTTTCATCCCAACACTCCCTCAGTTTCCTTCTAGCAATCCTAATCCTACTGGCACTATCCCGACTGTTGCACCAAACTTACATATTCCCGTTGGTGGATAGGGTGGTACGGTTCCTTTTCTTTTTCCTAGACACAACACAGTAACCACACAACCTACGGTTGGCACACAACTTCCGGGTGGAACTATACCTACGGTAGGAGGACCAACCTCCCCTTTTGGGAAAAATATACCTCCTCAGTTGGCCCAGTATTGGAATCATCTTTTACAAAACTTTCCTCAAAATGATGGGGGGCAGACCACTGTCCCTCCTGTAGGCCAACCGTATCCAGGTGTAACTAATCCTATTTGGGGTTCGAGTCAAACTACTCAACCTCAGGTCCCTACTCAAACTCAAGGTCATAATCCTTGGGGTTACTATCCTATCCAACCACCACCGAATCAGCAAGGGCCTTCCCTCTATGGAAAATCTGCTTACGGTCCTACTGGCCTGCCGATAGGGCTTCCACCCCAAAGCCACCAGTATCCGCAAGTAAACCGACAGTTGCCTTTTCTTGCCACCTTGGATTTGCCAGACTTGTCTAGGATCCTCAATGATCCTATTCGTCACTCTCCCCAATGGCCTATTATCCCTGCTAAGCTTCCATCAGATATTCCAAAATTCGATGGCAAGGTGGGAGAGGACCCAAATAATCATGTCATGACTTTTCATTTATGGTGTTCATCCAATTCGCTGATGGATGACTCCATTCGTCTACGTCTTTTTCAGCGAACCCTTACCGGTTCGGCTGCGAAGTGGTATATTGAATTGCCACGAGGTTTCTTTTCTGATTTCAACACTCTAGCTATGGATTTTCTCACACATTACCAGTTACCGATCCGTTACGATACTGGGACTGAGATTTTAACTTCCTTCAAACAAAGTTCAAGCACTCATATATCTGATCATATTCATGAGTGGCGAAGGAGGCAACGTCTCATTAAACTTAAGATTCCCGATCAGTTACTGGCTGAATGGTTTACAAAATCTTTTGTGAACAAAATCGGTAAAGACATTGCTATGAGCGGTGTTGTTACAGAAGAGAAGGCTATAAGTCGTGCTTAGTATATTGATCTCGTTTATTCACAAATGGGAACTCTTTATGACTTATTACCTGATTTGCCTCGTCTTGGTACTTCCAGTGCTTCAACTGCTCCAACTGCCTCGCATGCAGCTGATGGTGTGATTGGTACTGCTCATGCCCATTCACATTCGGTTTCAAGTACAACCCCTAAATCCAATTCTTCTAATGTTCAAAATGCTCCGTCTCCTGCTCTTCCCGACGGTAAAACTTCTGAAGTGAACGTTGTTCAATCTACGCCGACTGGTAAAAATAAATCAAAGAAAGGGAGAGACAAGAATAAGGAGAGTAAAAATAATAATCAAAATGAGAAAACTAAAACCCCTCCTGTTGAAGATCGGGATAAGCGCAAACCACGCTACCCTTTTCTTATCTGTGGTGACGATCACTACACAAAGGATTGTCCTAGACATGCCGAGGTTAATAAGTTTCTTCAAGGAATTCCCAAACCCTCTACGCTAGCAGTCTTGTCCCAACCCTTCCCATCTCAGAAACAGGCCTCTTTGGTCATTCATGACCAACCTTCTACGTCTACAACATCATATGTTTTGATGTGCACTAGTGATTCTAATAACAATGACGTTTCCATCACAACTAGAGCCAAATACTATTCTCCTTCTAAGGAGAAGGTTGACGATTTACCTCCTGATTTGGTACAACTCTCTCCGCCAAATCCACCTATGAACGGTCCTCTTCATCTCGAAAGACCGAGCCTTGATACAGTCCTACGACCCCCAAAAGGTGTCGTTAAGAAATCGACATTCAATCCTCATGCTCGTGCGGCCCAGAACTATAGCATTGTAGAAGATCTGGCCCAAGCACCTTCAGCGATGTCTGCCCTTGAAGTCCTTCAGTCTTTTCCTGTGCAACGAAGGGCTCTGTTGAAATCCATAGGTGGAATTGATCCTAAAGATACGAATTTGATAGTCTTTGACTTGGACGACCATGTTCCAAGGTTACCCCCACAACTTTCTTTTCAGATACAAGTTATTGTCTCTGACAAGAGCATCTGTCGAACGGTTATTAATGAGGGTGCCTCTACGTGTGTAATGTCTCTTACTTGTTGGAAAGCCATTGGCTCTCCTTCGTTAACTGAATCACAAAATACTTTGAAATCCTTCAATGGCTTAGGTTTTAGGCCTTACGGTGTTCTTCCGTCGTTTCCGGTTACTGTCGAAGGTTAGACAATCCAAGTTGAAGTGGAAGTTTTCGATGCTCCTCTAGATTATAATCTTCTTCTTGGCCGTAGTTGGGTAGATTCTATGTGAGCTGTTGTGTCAACACTGTTCCGTGTAGTTCGTTTTCTCCATCAAGGAAAGATAGTTACGGTTGATCAACTTGCCTTCTTTAATTCTGATACTCGCACTGGAAACGTGCCATTTATAGCTAAAACCCCACTGGGTTACGAGAATGTTGGAGTCGGTCTTTTAAAAGACTCTTCGTTAATGGGTACTTTTCCCATACCACCACCACCCGATATTCTACGCCCGCCAGTTGCTTTGATTAATATGATCTCCGTCGTTCCTTATGAACTTCCAGTGTCTTTTGACCCTTGGATAGTCCCTGATCCGGGAGATCATCCTCATTTCGACGACGTTATGTCGTTAAGTCCGATTGAGTCTGCTCATCACGCATTTCAATCAACAACACCTTCTACACCCTCTCTTGAGGAGTTGTATCCTGATCCTTTCCATGTCATATTTCCCACTGACGAGGTGATCATGTCCGTCATGGCCGATACGCCTTGGGACGATGGGCATCATCGTTCCATACTGTTTCTGGAACAACACACTCTTGAGAATCACCAGCGGATTTCGACTCCGTCGACCGTTGTTGTCATAACGACCATTCTTGGATCTACACGTGATGTGTTTGCAGAAGGGAACCTCAACAATATCCCTCCCATGATACCCATTGATATTTCAGTTAAACCTGGGATAGTTGAAAATGTTCACATTGGAGCTTCGTGTTCTCCCAAGGAAATTGTCACCTATACTACATTGTTCAAAGAATTTCGTGATATATTTACCTGGAGTTACGAAGAGATGTCGGGTATCGACCATAATATTGTCGTGCACGAGATCAAAACTTACCCTGGAGATAAACTAGTACGGAAACGCCTTCATCCTGTCCATCCACATAAAGTGGCGGCCATTAAACTCGAAGTTGAAAAACTTCTTAAAGACGGTTTTATTTATCCCGTGGCTTTGACAGAATGGGTTTCCAACCCTGTACCGATTGACGAGAAAGGTGGTAGTATACGTGTTTGTGTTGATTATCGGGATATTAACAAAGCATGTCCAAAGGAAAACTTTCCAACCCCTTTTTTCGACCAAATCGTCGACGACTGTGCCGGCAGTGAAATCTTCTCGCTCATGGATGGATTCTCCGGCTATAATCAAATTAACATCGCTCCTGAGGACCAACATAAAACTGCTTTTATTTGTCCTTGGGGTACTTTCGCCTACAGAAAAATTCCATTCGGTCTAAAGAACGCAGTGCTACTTTTCTCTATGCTATGTCCTATGCGTTTCACGACATAAAGCATATCGTTCAACCTTATTTGGATGATTTTCCAGCTCATTCTTTACGCCGAGTCGATCACCCTAATCATCTCCGAGAAATTTTTCGTTCGTTGTCGGTTCTATCGCATTCGTCTAAAACCTCATAAGTGTGTCTTTTGCGTAGAGTCCGACCGTCTTCTCGGGTTCATTTTTTCACGTCAGGGGATCCGGGTAGATCCTATTAAGGTTGAGGTGATTCTTAATCTCCCTCCTCCTTCTTCCCTACACCAGTTACAAATTTTGCAGGGGAAAGCAAACTTTCTTCATAGTTTCATTCCGAATTACACTGAGATTACTCGTGGTTTCACACGTCTTCTAAAGAAAGGTTCAGAGTTTGTTTGGGATAAGGTTGCTAACAACGCTTTTGAAGATTTAAAATTGTCCCTCATGAAAGTTCCTCTTCTTTTCCCTCCAGATTATAGTCGAGATTACTTTCTTTATCTAGCTGCTTCCGAGTATACTATTGGCATGGTCCTCGTTCAGGAGGATGATAACCACAATGAACATGTTATCTATTACTTGAGAAGAAATTTACCATCCATGGAAATCAAGTACCAACATGTTGAGAAGCTGGCTCTGGCTGCTGTTCAAGCGGTTCAACGTTTTTGTCATTATATTCTCTCCAGGAAAACTACAGTGATTTCACACTGTAACCCCATGCAACACATATTGACATGTCAATTGATGGGGGGCAAGTAATCCAAGTGGATTGTTATTCTCCAGGAGTTCGATTTCAAATTCGATCGCACCACGTCGAAGAAATCCTTGGTTTTCGCTAAGTTAATTTGTGATTTTCCCCACACTGCCACGAAAAAAGTAGCAGTCGATTCGTTACCTGACGAGTCACTTTTCCTTATCAGTACCGACGATATTTGGTACGGAGATATCCTTATATATATCCAAACTCAAACTTTCCGGCCTGCTTTGTCTAGTGCTGAACGACATCGTGTCCGTTATCAAGCACGTCATTATATTATCCTCGGTGATACTCTTTACCGTCGAGGCATTGATTCTGTCTTTCGACATTGTTTGACTTTTGAAGAAGCTGAGAAAGCTTTGAATGACTACCATTCAGGAGCATGTGGTTGTCATATGTCTGGGTATGCTACTGCCCAGAAGATCTTGCGTGCAGGTTACTTTTGGCCTTCCTTGTTCAAGGACTGCATTACTGTTGTTCAGAAGTGTCACGCCTGGCAGACCTATAATCAGAAAATCCGGTTGCATCCTACTACCCTTCATCCTATAGTCTCAGTCGGTCCTTTTGCAAAATGGGGCATTGATTTCATGACATGTCACCCTCACTCGGTCGGGGGGCATGGTTACATTATTGTAGCTGTTGATTATTTTACTAAGTGGGCCGAGGCGATGCCAACATTCGACAATACTGGGAAGACTGTAGCATTATTCCTTTTCAACCATCTCATCACTCGTTTTGGTGTTCCTCAGGCTATCATTACCGATCACGATAGTCATTTTAGAAATTATATGATGTCTAAACTTACATATAATTTGGGCCTTCGTCATGATAGCTTGACGCCCTATTATCCACAGGCTAATGGCCAGGTCGAAGTGATCAATAAAGTCCTTATAACCATGATTCTACGGATGATAGGAATCCATAAAACTAGTTGGCACACGATGTTGTTTTCGGCATTGTGGGCGTATTGGACATCTGTTAAATCTGCTACGGGATTCACACCTTTTCGATTAGTTTATGGCATGGAATACATTCTGCCAATAGAATGTGAAATACCGTCTTTGAAGCTAGCTGTGGAGCTCTTACCTAATACTTTTGTCGAAGAGGAACGTCTGTTGTATTTGATGCGATTAGACGAGACTCGCCGTGACGCTACTCTTGTAATCGAAGCCCAGAAGAAACGTGTTAAGGCACAATATGAAAAACATGTCAAACCTCGTGTCTTCTCTGAAGGAGATCTTGTTCTTCTGTATGAACAAGATAAAGATGTCTTAGGAGCTGGGAAATTCGAACCTATGTGGCGTGGGCCTTACATTGTTAGCAAAGTTTTGGAAAAAGGAGCATATGAACTGGTGTATTATGATGGTGTACCTTTGAGTGAACCCAGGAATGGGTTGTACTTAAAGAAGTACTATGCATAAGTCATTTGTGCATGAGTATTTGTATTTTATGTATCATACTGTGTGTGTTACTTTAGCTTGCTTTTGACATTATCTGGTCTCTGCCCTTACATGACGTTGTGTTTTATTGCCAGATGCCGGAGTATTCGCTACCTTATATTGGCTTCGCCGACGGTGCTAGCCGTAGTACTCGGAACCTAGATTTTGCTGCATGGGCAATCTATGCCCCAACAAACGAACTCATATCTCTACGAGGTATATGTCTTGGTCGAGCAACCAAAAACATCGCAAAGTATAGCGTTGTTGTCGAATTATTGGTGGATGCTATCTCTCTTGGAATTCGTCATTTGGTTGTGCGACTGGACTCGCAGCTGGTAGTATTACATCTCATTAATGTATATTCTATTCAAAGTCCTACTTTATTAAGGGTATATTTGTGGATTCGCCTCTTGGAACGACATTTTGATTATATTTAATATCAACACATTCCTAGATGTCTTAATACATTGACATATGCTTTAGCTAATTATGTATTGGACAGGCATTTAAATCACTTATGAATCAAACACATTAAATTGTACACAATGTAAAGTAAGACAGTAGAATCCGTGTATATATATATATAACGATCAAAGTTTGTTTGTACAAAATGTTTGTCCGAAGACCAAAATATCAAAAAATTGAAGCCCATAGCTTCTACATAATGACATCAAGGATGATGTTCACGATAACACACTAAGGTCCTAGCAACTCTGTAGATCAGTCGACCCATAGAGGCAGAGACTCCCACAGTGTGACGCTGATCGCGTCGTGGAATCTCCTCCAGAGTCATATCTGGAACATTGACCATCAGACCCTCTAAGTTCTGCTCCACTGTTAGATAGTCCTCAGCGTACTGTGGAATTGCTACTACTGCCTCTCCTCGACGCTGGACAGGAGAACTATCAGCAGGTCTATATGCCCCAACGTCTGTGTTATCAATAAAAATTTGGTGTTAGTCTTTAGATAAATCTATAAAACAAAAACATTTAAATATGTTAAAAATACAAAAACATTTAAAATATAAAATCGATGTGCTTCTTACCGAGGTCTCCCCACTGTGCATCCTCAGGTAGTGTAAGGTCAAGATCACCATGGAAATCCAAGCCAGCGTATGCATAATCTTCTACCATCAGCACCTGGCCTTGAAGCCAGTCGAAGAAGAGATCGTCATACCTGACGATTGGTCCTGCCACATGTCGGGCCATGAGTTGACACCATCGTAACATCCGAGGATCTCTAGGACCCGAAAAGTGCCACTCAGCCTGAATTCTAAACACAGGGACCCTCTCATAAAAGAAAGAAACCAAAAAATATCCATATCCGAACTGTTTTAGATCTCCACGCCTGCATTTGGTTAGTTGTTTCTTGAGATTGCGTAAAACTGCATCAGCCCAGTTGAATACCCGGGGCTCAGTACACTCGATGGCATACTGAAAATAGCTTTGTAGAGCCATATGTGGAGCAACACTTCCCGCCATCCGAGCAATGGTAAATAGAATGGTGCGGAGAGTCAAATCAGTCACTCCCCAAATCGCCACTTTCCCTTTCTATCGTGCAGCCTCAGGCACGCAGTACTGGCGGTAATACTCACTCATTTTTAAACCACCCCTTCGGCTACCAGTCAAACTGACATAGGACCCTCGCCTGGATAGCCCAGTCAAGAAATAGATGTTCTCGATGTCGATAGTCAATGTGTGAGCTCCGACATTAAAAACTTGTTGGTCCAGATCCCACATCCGGACTAAGTATTCTAGCAATCGAACTTGGGCTCTCATGCCCGGGATGCGGAAATATTTCAAGAGACCACAATCTCTTAAGGAAGCAATGGTCAGAGGGTGATTTTTGGCGTTTGTATTATCTTCCTTGTGTTCCCGTTCTCTCCATTCGAGCACCATGATGATGGCTATTAACCTGCATGAGAAACATATGAAGATGGTTAATAATCTTAAACATGGAAAAATTCTTTCTTTTGGCTAAACGTTGCATAAATTTTTAAACTTTGCGCTATTTGCAGGTGGCCTATTGCACGCAGTGTGAACTTCTCGCAGGCTTCCTTAGTTCCACCTGCGAGAATGAGGCATTCTCACAGGTCCCATATGGGCAGCCTGCGAGAATTCCTCTGCACGCATAGGGTTTAAAAAATCAATTTAAAACTTGACTTTTAACCAAAGAAATTATAAATTTGAACCATGAAAAGGTAGAGAATGGAGAGCTTACCAAAATGATCCAGACAGCTCGTGGAATGATCGCCCGAAGCTCCCAGAAATCAACACTGAAGGTAGAAGGTAAAATGGAGGTTTTTTGAACTCAAATGGTAAAAGGGTAAAATGATATGGTAAAATGTGTTGTGGATTTATTTTATTTACTTTTTACTATGTCAAAAGTGGATTTTTTATGTTTATTCATTATTTAACCCTAATTACTAATATGGAAATGAGTAAAATGACTTGCAGGTAATGAATGCAGATGATTATGGACAAAACTTTTACGGTGTGGTGTGATTTTGTTTATTTTCTATGGTTTTGACTTGAAACCTCGAGCGCTTTTTGTCTGTTCTTGCACTTGTGAAAAACATAAGAACATGACTGAGCGTTGTTTTATCTCTTTTTCGGGCTTGCTATGGTTACACGAAAAAGGAACCCCCCTTGGAGTTATCTTTAAGCTCTTTTCAGACTCTCTAAACAGGAAAACATTGCCGAGCGACCTTGCTATTTTCACGCTCGATAAAGTATTTGAAGTAAGCGTCCTTAGAGCGATAGTTTAACCCTTTTTCGGTCTCGTTGGACTGTTGTACGAAAAAGGAACTAAGAGAGTTCTCTTTTAAGTGTTTTTTCCAAACTCTATAATCTTGAAAAACCTTCGAGTTTACTATCTCTGGACTCGTTAAACAAACATTGACAGACCTGTAATGGGACTGAACCACTCCTTCCTAGGGTTCGTTAAAAATACTCCGAGGGACTCATCCGAAGGATGATCTTATATCAACAAGCATATGTGATCCTCTTCAAGCTTGCGTAAAAATAAAGAGGTACTTGCCATAAATGGTGGGGGAAAATTTGGGAAAGGGATATGTTTCATCTTTGTATTGGTTGGCAGTAAGTGTCGCTCTTGAACATGACACCCCCTATTCATCATTTGAATCCGGTTTGGGAAATCCATTTGTCTCTCATTTGATTTAATAACAAGGTCTTTCCATGTTTCGTCCTTGAGTCAATGCTTCCAAATCATTGGTCATGTCATTCATATGTTCAAGAGCTGTCCGTCTGAAACCTTTATTTGAGTCGGCCATCTGCAGTTATCCGTTCATTCCATGTCGGCCTTCCCTGTGTCCAAAGTCCAATTTCCACGTACTCTGTTTCACTTTCAAACTCAGTTACTCATTTCGTGTCATTGATGGGGGATACATCAAGGCCCTCCTGTGATGATTTTTGTTCTGTCGACTTCAGCACATTATTCGGAATCAAGACTTAGAAATTATTTAGTACCTTGAAGCTTGCATGCCTCAATGGCAAGTTTCTCGCTTTCGACAGTGGGTTTACATCATTGACCCCTGA
>JZKD02S0350513.1:0-10978 GCA_000966675.3 Picea glauca
TAATCTAAAAAACTGTACTTTTGCTAACCTATTGCTCTAAATCTGTCTTCTCAAACTTTGCAAGTTTCTCGAAGGATGGTTCTTTGGTCTATCACAACTATCGCATAAACTCCCCTTGTCTAATATCCATATTACCCGAGAGTCTCTAAGCCGAATGGCTCAGAACAATTCCTGCTCTGATGTGTATTCATCATCATCTTCATTGGACGATTCATCATCATCTTCATTGGTAGATTCATCATTGACATCAATATACAATATCACTCTCTAATGGTTGGCATCAATGAAAACCAACAATCCATACCAACTGTCCATCAACCTAAGCCAACTATCTGACACTTCTAACTTCCAATGAAGTTTGGTATTCCTCCTATGAATTGGTTATCAGAAGCTCATCTGCATCCCAAAACCAAATAAATTTTATCCAACAACATTCACCTTACCACATATTACGTAACAATTTTCCAATGTATGGAACTCATTTTGTGTTATGTATAACAAAAAAGAAAAGAAAGAATAACTGACTAAGACTATCAAGAATAATAGCAATCAAAGCTCATTTTTTTCAATTTTTATAGATTTTGAAAGGTTGATGGAATCTCTCCACTTTCTCTTGCACTAATGATGTACCTGTTTAGTAAAAACAAAGAACGAAACTTCAACTTAAGAATATATTGAATGATTTATAACCTTTTATCTAATTAGAAACACAAGGCATAATTTGGATCAATTTTGCTTCCCACTTCTCACAACCATCTAAGAATAGTCACCATATAAAAATAGGAATTTGTTGGCAAGTCACTGATTATTTATGAATGAAAGGTAGGCCATTGAAGTGAATTCTCTTGAAAATGACCTAATCAAGTGGCCCACTTTACTAGTAATTGTAAATATATCTTAGGAAGGACAATGACCTAATGGAGTGATATTCATTAAAACTTTTCATAATCTTTTGAAATACATCTTAAATGGATGCCTCATTATATGTAATGGTGATCTTATATCAGGTTACGAGATTACAAAATTTTTCTCCATAACTTGTACAATTCAAATTGCATATGTATATGTATTTATGACAAAATATAGCCAAGAATGAGTATCATCCTCTAACTAAAAATAGACTAAGCCAAACAATGCATCACCTTCTCTAAACTTGTTAAGGATACCTACCTAAACTTTACCCTACTACCAAATAGTAATGATATAAAATCTAGGCACATAACTAAGAATGGGCATTATTTATTTAACAATTTCCATAAATTTTGTGTTCTTTATTTGTTTACTTCTGGGGAGTCAATTTGGACAAGTAAAATTCAAGCATTCCAAAACAATATTATCGTATAGGCATACCTAATTCAAGCGACACCAAAGATATTCCCTTAATGTCCATGGGGAATTAGAAACATCCCTCATTAATGGGGGCATCCCCATAGAGAACAAGTCAATTTCCCTAATCCCCAAGAGATGACAAAATGCAGGGGATTTTACCTAGAGTGAAAATTTGTATTAGTTAAAAGAAAATGATGTCAATTAGGTAACATAAATAGACAAACATATAGAGCAAAGGAAATTCATTCTACTTGGTATGAGCTATCATATACAAGTTAAAATGAACAAGAATAAAGTGGAATGGAGGGGAAATAGGGAAACAACATGAGGTCCAAGTCAAAGCCACAAAGAACTCTCCAAAAATAAAACTTTCATGTGATTACCCTTAGTTCTACTCTTATAGTATGTTGATGTTTTCTTCTCTTTCCATTGCCTCGTGTGTTGAGGTTTTTATGATTCTTGTTGTCAATGATATGACCATGTTGATGATCTGACCATACACTATAGTTAACTAGGGTTAACTTGGACTAACCTTAATTATAGATGATCGGGAAGCCCTTCGAGATCATACTATTTTGGCATGAAAAAAAGAGATCTAGATTTAGTAAGGGTTATTATGCTTGATCCAAAAATCCTTAGATGTCAATTAGTTCATAAGAAAATACTAAACATCCAACTAGATTCGAGAAATGAAGATCATTATGACTATTTACAAAATATTATGTGAAAACGCTTATTTATCCATGAACGTAATTAATTGATAATAACTTGCATAAATAAGAATGTTGAACTGAAGTAAAATAAGATCACCAATAATTCAAATGGTACATAAATTTTTTGTTAATGGAGCTATGTCCCCGATTCCCTTTTCAAACAGTGAGACCGCTCGATTAATACTCAAATGCCAAAATTACAATGAATGGACTTACAAATGCCAAGTTTTTGAAGACACCCTTCAAGTATGCTACTCTAACCTAGAAACGTAGGTTACCATTAAATTACTCACAAAATTATGAGAAGAATGAGTATAAACTTGAATATGCTATGAATAGGTGCTTAAAGACCCCCTTTTACATGTATAACGAGACTATGGGTCTCATACATGAAAAATGGTAATAAGACTTTCATACATAGCATGTTTCAACAAACCTACATCACCACTAGATTCCTCTTGAAATTCAGAGAAAAATGAGTATAAACACTCTATACTTCTCTCAAAGAACTCAATAGCATGCAAAGCGAGGAAAATCAAAACTAAGAACAACACTTGCACACAAATCGAGACAAATATGCACTTGGCACGAAATTTTATGCATAACCTACTTCTTGGCACACATTACGATGTCTCATACTCTATGTCTTGTCTTGGACCAAGCGGCAACTTAAATAGGGCGTAGGCTCAAACTGTGGTTCGTCCTTCGTGGGAAAAGTTAAAAGTCTTAACTTCCACTTCTGTAACAAATGGCACCCTTGGCGCATTTGTTAGGGCGTTGGTACATGTGGGATGAGGTCACGGGTTCAAACCCATGGACCTCTTCTCCTTTGGCACGTGGTTGGTAACCATTTGTTATATTTGGCATATAGTTTGGTGTTTGTTATTGTCGGTGGTATATATTTATAAGCTCTCACGGACATTGGATACGATTAAATTACATAGCATATAAACCATGGGTCGAGGGCTTATCCCTTGGTCCTTTTCTCACCGATTATACCTTTAAACAAACTTAAATAAATTTTATGCCATATACGATTAATTCCTAACCATGTGGTTTGATGGTAATTCATTGGATTAGGATAGGAGAGACCCAGGTTCGATCCTCTAAGCTCACAACCATATTTTATTCCACCTTAACCATAACTGGCCAATGGGATACTGCCACATGGAAGTCACTCAATGTTCTATCTGTCCTCCACCTATATGAACATACCACGTGTCATCACATGATTGGTCCATGTCATTGCTCGATCATCCATACAACCCTGTTGACTCAGCCTGCTACTTGCCATGTGTCATGTCATGAGGTTGCCATGTCAGCTTGTATGGATGTTCCATGTGTCACCCTTTTAATGGTGCCACATGTCACCCCATTTTTTCCAATTTTCCTTGTGTTCTAGAAAACTTCAAATGGACATAACTTTCTCATACGACATTTGTTTGAGGCGATTCATGCGTCATTGGAAATCTCTCGTCGAGCTCTACACAATGAAGTCATTTTCAAGAGAATTTGAGATGATCATTTTTTTTAGCGTTCTTGAATCCTCCTAGATCTCTTTGAGTGTTCTAGATCCTCCTAGATCACACCTTCCCACTGAATAACTTTTGGTCCTCCAAAAGTATGGAAATTTCAACAACTTAGCGATGATAACTCTTCTTCACTCTTCCACCTTGGTAAAAAACATTTTATTCAACAACTTAGTGATGATAAATCTCCTTCACTCTTCCATATTTCTGAAATATATTTGACTAATTCCCATCTTGGTCTTGATCTTCTGGATCTTCATCTTGGATATGTATTTGATCTCCTTCTTGAACTTCCAAAATCTCAAGAAAAATAATCTAGATCAATGCACTTTTGTCTGCTTCTCTGGAACATGGCTCTGACTCTATCCCTTGGAAATAGCTCCGACTTTGTCTTTGGATCATGGATCTAGCTCTTGGAAACATCTCTAACTTTGGATTTGGCTCACTACTACTAGCTCTGGTTCTTGGCTATGGCTCTAGCTATGGCTCATAGCTACTAGCTATGGTTACTAGCTATTCTAGTTTTTGGCTCACCGATTCCTTCATTATAGAAGTCTGCTCACTCACTCTCTTCTTCACAATATCCATATCTGAATCCTAAACTCAACATTCACTCCCATATCCTTCTCTTCTGAAGATAGTCCATCTTGGAAATCATAAAACCAAGTCGAATGTCGATCCATGCCTCGCCCATCTTGGCTTAACTGTTCTTGTACTGTTGATGTATCTATAGGAGTCTCTGAATGAATTTTATATTCATTTCCTCTCTCTTGCCCTGAAAGAAAAAACCCAAATATGTTTTCGACAAACATCTATGTCGTTTGACTTACTTTTGTACAATGTATACATATTTACATGAACATGGCATACTGTCTTGGAGATGTTTATAGCATAAAGTTGGATTATTCAGAAATGAAGTGAGGATATTGTTGCCTCACTTGTCCAGTATCATCCATACTTCTTTCTTGGATAATTAACACTTGACTCATCACAACGATAACGAATATTGAAACAACATTGTTGACCAAGTTAACCATTCCCTTAAATTCACAAACTTTTCCATTCATTGTTGCAGCTACTAACCATACTCCATTGATTAGTAACAAACTGAATATAAAGATGATAAAGAGAATGAAACATATTTTCCCTTCTGTTAGCGATATTTCTTGTCTCGGGACAAGAAATAGAAACAAGACAGTGAAAGTCCCAAATCCCCGGGAGTAAATAGGGACCATCCATCTGGAAAGGACGCGTGGCAGGAGATCAACGTTATCGGGGAGGGTCCCGACAGGGAAGCGTCCATCGGAGTTGAAGCCATCGGGATATCAGAGATCCTGGGAGTGAGAGTTTTGTGCATTTTAGAATCGCGATACGCAATTTACCGATCATAACGAAGGTGGACCCCAGAAGAGGTCACGCAAGAAAAGGACAGGTGGCAGGCGAAATCGGGATTCGACATATCGCGAGTCCCGTGGACATATGATTTTTGGCATCGAAAAGTATGAAACACTGACGGGGTAAGGTCATAGTCATGGATGATGGTCACGTTGGCTAGGGCTAAGCCAGGAGGACTAGAGCAGAAAAAGGTGTGTCGCGACTCGGGGAATCGCGAGTCATGGAGACATGCGCATTGTTACATCGCAAGTGCCGAAACTCTGACGGAGGTATAGGGCTGCGGTCTTATGAGGGATGGTCGTATGGACCTGAGCCTAGCCAGGAGGGGATAAGGACAAAAGAGCGCTCATCGGAGAATCGGTGATCGGGAGTTCGAAGGGTCAAGAACTCTTGACAACATGGAACACGAAACCCCGAAACCCGATACAGAGTCGGGGAAAATTCAAGGTGAAGTACAGGAGACCGTGAGGAAAGAAGAAGAGACCTGTGGACTGGGTCGGGTTTTCATCAGGGATTCCACTCGGGGATCTAACGAGCTGCTTCGGCTCGGAAAAAAAGGAGAAAGAGGGTGGGTGAAGCCTCGCCTCACCCATTTATTGCACAGTATGAAGGTCCCGACTGAAATTTACCCAGGAGGGTCCCTTGTACTGTTTCTCTTCAGAAAAGCCACGCCGAGTCTCCAACTCACCAGAGGAACCTTCACACGCCAGTTCAACATTCAAAGGGCTCAACTACCCCCTAGCGCGAGCCATGCTGAATTAAGGAGGCGTATGACAGGGGAGAAAAGGACATATTTGATTGAGGCAGACTGACAACCCATCCTGATAGAGAAGCTCCTCAACGCCAAGCATTGAATTCATGATATGATCGCACCTTCAGCGTCGGAGTCAACTCCAAGTATATGTAGGCATTTTTTCCATTTTGTAAGGATCGATGGTTGAGCAAAGCTCCCTATGGTAATGTTTAGCAACTAGTTCAGTTTCCATCTTACGTATCTGTATATGAGATTTCTTGTTTTATGACAGACAATTCTTATTTACCCGTCTAGTTTTTCATCTTATGCTGGGAAAGTTCGTGATTGACTGAGTCACGCGAATTGTTGCATTTCTGTTATGATGAATGATTTATCGTGGAATTATTATATTTTCTGGTGCTCTGTATTTAAATGCAGGAAGATATTGTTTTTGGATGCCTTCTTCTATAGTCTGTTAGGAACCTGCTGTTTATAACAGAACTTCGCACTCTTCTCCATAAGTCTTCCACCTGTTCACCCTTTACTACAGCTCACTGTCTGAAATTTACGCAAGACCTCACTTGCTCATGCATACCTGGCCTGTTTTCAGAGTTGGAACACTACTGTTTCGAGTTTCCTTCCGATTGATCACCCATC
Source organism: Picea glauca (assembly GCA_000966675.3). Classification (NCBI taxonomy): domain Eukaryota; kingdom Viridiplantae; phylum Streptophyta; class Pinopsida; order Pinales; family Pinaceae; genus Picea; species Picea glauca. Next base: position 6,357 of record JZKD02S0350513.1, read on the forward strand.
TATGAACAATCGTGACATAAAACTGATGGGCGTCGGGCTCTGCTCCTGCTAGCAATCCAGGAGTGACATCCGACGCTAACACCTTCTTTATAGGAACAACATCCACCAAAGGACATGTTTTACTTTCAACCATAGGTTGTAACTCTAGATCCCGGATACTAGCATTAACTAGCATTTTCACCTGCCTGTAGTGAAAACTGTCAAATTCTTCTTCATATAATGAGTTCTCATAATGAACTCAATCCCATCCTTGAAAATATGATACTTATTATGTTCCCTGTAACTGAGCATTATCACAAATCCAACCCAAAGGATATGATCTCGAATGAGGCCTAGTTTCCAATACCAAATTTTTAACATCTTACTCTGAAATAAGATTTACTTGTGACCCACTATCAATAAGTGTAACAATCTTAGTGTGCTTTGCGATAACTTTTAAACGAAACAATTCTTTTATTTGTCTTCCATAAGGGATTACATTATCCTTTGAATAAGACCGATATGAACTAGAACTAGCAACATAAAATATATCTTTAACGTCAATTGCTGCAATTTTAGAATCTGATCCAAGATCCTAAACTATGGTTGTGGCCTTCTGTTTACCCTTGTCCTTGAACTTATTTGGTAGCCTCTCTATATGCAACTTCCAACATGTTTCCTCCTCATGTCCTTTCTTCTTGCAATGAGAACATGTAGACTTCTCTTCTTCTTTTCCCTTCGATTGCTTCTCGAAGTTATGTGGCTTTACTTTGCCTTTACCACCAGTTTCCTTGGCCTTCTTTCGATCCTTGCACATTTCTTCCACCATGGCCTTCATTTACATGAACGCAAAAAAGAATGCCTCTTCAGTACCAAAAGGATTTGGATTAGAAGAATCCATGTCTTTTGTTGAAGCCATTTCTTGCTTTTGAAATGCATGCCCCGAACCAATCTCAGGAATGTACTCTTCAAATGATCCTTCACCAATCTTGAGTTTTGTACCTTGTAAGCATTCACTTGCAAATACATGTCAAACCATCTCTGATACCACATGATACAAAAATACTTAGATGTCAATTAGTTCATAAGAATATACTAAACATCTAACCAGATTCAGGAAATGAAGATTTTTATGATTATTTGCAAAATGTTATGTGAAAACGCTTATTTATCCATGAACTTCATTAATTGATAATAAATTGTGGAAATAAGAATGTTGAACTGAAGTAAAACAAGATCACCAATAATTCAAATGATACATAAACAATTTGTTAACATAGCTATGTCTTTGGGTCCCTTTTCAAACAATGAGACTGCTCTATTAATGCTGAAATGCCAAAATTACAATGAATGGACTTACAAATGCCAAGTTTTTGAAGGCACCCTTCAAGTATTCTACTCCAACCCATAAACATAGGTTACACCTGAATTCCTCATGAAATTCTAAGAAGAATGAGTATAAACTTGACTATGCTTTGAATAGGTGCTCAAAGACCCCATTTTACACGTATAACGAGACTATGGGTCTCATATATGATAAATGGTAATAATAATTTCAAATAGCACTTTTGCACATAACTGACATAACCATTATATCCCTGTCGGAATTCTAAGAAAAATGAGTATAAACACTCTATACTTCTCTCAAAGAACTCAATAGCACATAAAACGAGGCAAATCAAAACTAAGAACACCTCTTGCATGCAAATTGAGACAAATATGCAATTGGCACGGAATTCTATGTAGAACTTGCTTCTTGTCATGCATTATGATGTCTTGTACTCCGTGTCCTATCTCGGTTTGAGGGCCAACTTAAATAGGGCACATGCCCAAACCGTGGTCCGACCTTAGTGGGAAAAGTTAAAAGTATTAACTTCCATTTCCATAACAAATGGCGTCCTTGGCTTGTTGATTAGGGCGTTGGTACATGTGGGAGGAGGTCATGGGTTCAAACTCGCAGACCTCTCCTCCTTTGGTGCATGGTTGGTAACCATTTTCTATATTTGGCATATAGTTTGGTGTTTGTTATTTTCGGTGGTATATATTTATAAGCTGCCACAGACATTGGATATGGTTACATTGGATAACATATAAACCATGTGTTGGGGGCTTATCCCTTGGCCCTTTTCCTGCCGATTATACCTTTAAACAAACTCAAATAAATTTGATTCCATATACGGTTAAGTCCTAACCATGTGGTGTGATGGTAAGTTGTTGGATTAGTATGGGAAAGACCCGGGTTCGATCCTCCGGGCTTGCAACCATATTTTATTCAACCTTAACCATAACATGCCCCGTGTCATCACATGACTAGTCCATGTCACTGCTCGATCACCTGTACGGACCTGCTGACTCAGCCTGCTACTTGACACATGTCACATCATGAGGTTTCAATGTCAGTATGTACGACCTATATGGATGTGCCACGTGTCACCCCATTTTTTCCAATTTTCCCTATTTTCTTGAAAACTTCAAACGACCACAACTTTCTCACATGAAATCCTTTTGAGGTGATTCATGCATCGTTGGAAATATATCATTGATATATACACAATGAATTCATTTTCAAGAGCATTTGAGACTATCAATTTTTTAGCATTCTTGGATCCTCCTGGATCTCTTCCAGTGTTTGGGATCCTCCTGGATCAATGCCATTGTGTATATCTATACCTAACAATAGCATGATGCATAGTCAAAGTATTATCACCCATTTTAAACCCATTAAGGGAATGACATGCAATGTCTATCACTGTTGGATACTACTACATACTGAATCCCAAAAGGATATATCACTTAAGAAAAAAAAAACAAGAACAAATTTGAAAGACACATCAATTAATTCGATGTGAAAAAATATTGTGACAATTGCAAAAGCCTCACCTATAAAGATATGTGTTGTTGAGTCTGTGCTAAGACATTCTCCTTTGGTTTTGGATGAACACTACCATCAAATGAAAAAGAGATAGTCTCAATTAGACTGCCATAATTAAGCATGAAAAATAAGAGATGTAGGTTTAGTAAGGGTTATTATGCCATCATGTATATCTATACCTGGAAATAGCATGGTGCACGGTCAAATTATTATCACCCATTTTAATCCCATTAAGGGCAACACATGCGATGCTTGTCACTGTTGGATCCTACTACATACTAACTCCCAAAATTGTGTTGTGGAAAAGTAATGAAGAAATAAATGATCCTGAATTATAAAGAAAACTATTTTTTCCATGTGATACCAACACCAATAAGCATACATCTTTATTAGTTACTTGAAACTCTCCATAACATGTGTATTATTAGCAGAAACTGTGTAAATATTTGTTTTGATATTGTTTATCAAGCTTTTTCTTCAACTTTGACTTCAAAATTATAGTGCACTAAACATTCTCTCATCTACCATTGACGACATGTAATTCTCTTTTAGTCATGGAATCAAAAGTATAATTGCATTAGAGGAATGTTGTTCTCGTGCTAATAGGTCTCCTATGATGAATGCATAGGAGCCTAGTGCATATAATATTTTTATCTTTGCTCATTTCCATTTCTATGATCTATAAATTGTTGTGGATATTCCACTGGATAATTCGTCACAATAGATCTAATAAGGTACTGAAATCTTTATTGTTTTGGTTAATTTCCTTTAGATCTTGGATTATTTATTTACTCGTTTTATGCTTAAAATGTATTATATAGTTGAAATGGAAAAATTAGAGAACATAAATAAATACTCACACACCATCCAAAAATAAACACAAGATATAAACTAGGAAACCCAATATGGGATAAAACCCAACTATAAGGTGAGGTCGCTCTGGTCTCTTTTCTTCGAATGCAAGCACAAAGAAATGGGCACTCTTTGTGGAGTTGCCTTCGAAACTGTGGATTGTATGGTTGTTATAGAATCTCTCCTCCTCTATTATTCTCTCCAAATACCACTCCTAGGTACTATGCTGAATTATGGAACAACTACAATGCTAAATAATGGAACCCCTTCTCCTCCTAGCAGCCCAATATTTAACATCGCCATATATCCATCTAGGGGTAGGGTTTTGACTTCCTCAACCCTCAATTGTGATAAGGTTTTGGAAATTAAAGAATATTATTTAAATTTCATACATGGATAGCCCCATATCCATGAGTAATGGGGGCTGATGTGGCATTCACTTGTACCATGGTGGTCAACACGGTAGGTCAACTTGCGAGAGGCATAAATTTTTCATACGAGATCTGATTGGCACAATTTTTGCACTATTGGAAAGGTCTCGATGTGTAGAATAAAATCAAGGGGTATTATATATAGATAATATAGTTTTGACCCCAAAAATTCCACTTGATTCCTACAAATGGCTCTAGAATGTTTCAACCCCCAATTTTCCAAATTGGGACCTACCATTAAAATGACCCTGCAAGTTGATTCTTCCATTTTTTCCACTCTGAAAGCATCGAGATAAATGAAAAATAATATAATGATCCAATATGGATCATACCTCCCCATTTAAGGAGGATTTTGGTCCCCAAAATCTTTACTGAATGAGGAGGGGAAATGTTTCCTCTACATTCTCCCTGGAATACCATTTTTCTTTGCCTAGAAGTAGTCCTTGCAACCCAATCTTCCAAAGGTCATGATGCCCATGTCGTGTAGT
>JZKD02S0350546.1:0-30360 GCA_000966675.3 Picea glauca
AAATATGTACCTGATGCTAATCATGTTATCGATTGGAATGTGATTTAGGTGGAACCAGAAGGTGTCCTGCAAGTGCATCCTGTGCGCATATTGGACAGGAAAAGCAAACAGCTCCAGAATCGAGCTATAGAGCTTGTAAAGGTCTAGTGGACCTGGTACGGTCTTGAGGATATGACATGGAAGCATGCAGATGTTATGCGGGCAGAGCACCCGCATATTTTTGAAATTTTTTGAAAATCTTGCAGATGTTGTGTAAAGTTGCACTGAGGACAGTGAAAAAATAAGGGGAGGGGAATTGTAGTGTCCGCAAGGCCGAGCCCCATTGCAAACCATGTTTTGAAAGAAATTGTAATTATGTTTTATAGGCTGGTGAGCCAATTTTTTATAAGCTGGAGGCTTATGTGTTTGTTAGGCTAGGGAGCCTAAGTGTTGAAGGCCAGGAGCCTGTTGTTGTATATGTAATCATGCAGAACACTTAATAAAATATAAACACCACCAGGTGTAGACCGACCATGATGAATGAGTGAAGGGGGACTGAGCATCCACAGAGTGGGCAAGGAATTAGGGGTTGGAAGGTGGGAAAGGGGCTAAGTGTTGAGCTTGGGGGCCAAGCCTAGGAGGCTTAATCCTGGGAATAATATTTTAATATTATTCCAAAAGAACATGTGCATTTTATGTTTCATTTCATCCTAAGTTTTGGAAAGGGTAAGCATGCAAAGGGGATGCATGCTGATGGAATGCATGTAGTTCCAAGGGTGACAAGTGTCATCCCTAGTGCATGCAAATAAAATGGCCAGGAGGAGCCATGAGAGGGATTCTTCTCCATTATACCTGACGGTCTGAAGGTGAACGATTGGACCTCTGCAAAAGACTACCCTAGTGCATCCCTGAAAGCCGAAAAGCCTGGGTTGAATTCTGAGATAGCCGGTACGACCCATGTCTGAATAGTTCAAACCTATGTTGACCCTACGTGGATTGTTTTTCATGCATCCCTGACAACCAGAGCATGAGTCTATTCTATGATGGAAGTCTGGGAAATAAGAAGTGACCAGCCATTGTTGAACTTGTTGGGAAGACCATGTCTGTTTTTCCTGTGAGTTGTTGTGACCATGCAGTGCTGGACTACATGGGGTCTTGTTGGCCAGTGGTACAATGCTCTCTCGAGGTGAGAGAGGTGATTGAGGTTGGTAGAATAGGTTGTTTGCCTATGAGAGACTCTCTCCAGGTGAGAGAGTGCACGAAGGAAGGAGAGGACTCCTGGAAGGAACCCTGTAGCTTCCACAAAGCTTGGAGACTTCTGGTCCGACATGTTCCTGTAACCCAAGGCAAGGGAGATTAGTAGCTGAAGGACTATCCAGGTGACAGAGAAGGTGTATTCTCCTGGGGTGGAACAGGCATGTGGGGAATGAGGGTATGTGGGCAGTGAGCGTGGGAGGTTCCTGGGGAGAGAATCCCTTCCTTGTTGTTTTTGTGTGTGTTGTTTTCCCTGTAACCTCAACCTAGCCTAGGATTCCTTGCCTAGGGGTGGAGCTTAGTCCTAGCTCGGGGGTGACCCACTGCTAAGATGATGAGCAGTTCAGTCTAAGGCTGGGAGGTTTGTGGAAGTCTTACACTTGGTTGGTGGATTCTACCACTGTTTTACAGATAAGTACCATATGATGCTTTAATTATGTTTTGTAACTCTGTGTATTATAATTATCATGCATTCTGCTGTGCATTTGGATTAATGTATTTGCCATGGATTATTTATGTTAAAAATGATTCTTATGCTTACTCTGAGCTGAAATGTATTTCTTTTCTTAAATGCATGCGATTAATTATGAATGAGAATGCGTTATTCCGTGTAGTAACACCTACACGGTAACCAAGGTGCGCTATAGTTATTCTGGGTTATCTACCAAGAGGTGTTATAGTAACCTTGGTAGCCGAGTGAAAAGGGTGTTACACTTCATCATAAAAGAGGTATTAAAAAATGGTTCTTATTATTTGGTTGATTTTGAAGGGAATTCTTTGGCAGAGCCTAGAAATGGGCTCTACCTCAAGAAGTATTACTCATAGACAGGTCACTGTGGGTAACTTTATGTAACATATGTATAGTCTTTGTACTATTACTTTTTAAGTTTCTTTTAAGTGTTATGGACGTGTCATTTATGTTATCTTTTGTCAATATGGTAGATGTCAAGTGATTCTGAGGTGTTCATTGGGTATGCAGACGGTGCTAGTCGACACACATGGAGGCTTGCCTCCGCAGCTTGGGTAATCTTTACACCTCAGGGATAATTGTTATCTTCCGGAGGTATATGCTTAGGTGACACCACAAATAATGTCACCGAGTATAGTGCAGTTATTGAGTTGCTTCGTGACGCCTTGTCATTGGGTATCTCTCATCTCCGGGTCTATCTCGACGTTCAACTAGTTGTGTCGCAGCTAAACAGAGTATACCAGGTTCATGATCCAACTTTACACCGATGATTCCTTAGGTTACGTCTCTTAGAACAAAACTTTAATTATATTACATATTTTCATGTTCCTAGGAGATTAAACCAAATTATAGATACTCTAGCTAATCAAATTTTAGATTAGCATCTTGCACACATATGAAATAACGTTAACATAAGGATGTAAATACATTTTTGCACACGCGATCCTTAAGACACAAAAGATAAAAAAAAAACCATATATAACATCATAAAACAACCAGAGTACATAGATGGACGCAAGTGCTTCAAAAATGGGACTAATAAACGAGTCACAGGGCTTATGCCCCCAAAACATATATACAAGTAAGTGCTCGTGGCATGTCAAAAGTCTAAATAGGTTCAGGGCCTACGGGCCTTGTTATAATAGTCCACAGCATGGGCTAAATGCCTAAATAATCGTACCCACGTCCGAGGTGCCCCCATGACATGAGATTGCATGGATGGTGGTAGGTCCTCTATCTCTTCCATCAGGACTATGCGAGTGAGTGCAGTGAAGTTCCGCTCAACTCGTCTAAGGACTCTCTCAGCCTCCCCGACTAGGAGGTTCCCTACTACTGTTGCTCCTCCGGCGGCGGCAGCTGCGGCTTCTGGCCGAGGACTACACCTATTCCGTGCATAATCGGCAGGTCGCACGGGTCCCACATCTACATACAACAAACATTTACCCATCAAATACACTGACATACACAAAAAAATGATATATATCACAAAAATGACATAAAAATTACATATGAAAACAAAAAAACTACAAAGGTGGAGACTTACCCATCTCCCCTTGCTCCTCACCAGGAGGCACGGGTATCTCAGGATCTCTAGAAACATCTATCCCTACATATGGGTAGTCCTCGATCATAGGGATCTACCATGACAACCATGCAAAGAATGCATCATCGAAGGACTCATTGGTCCTTCCACCACCCTGTCGTGGCAGTAATACTGCCCATCTATACACTGCAGGAAATGAGGCCTGATGTCCTTGTACTACTTCCCGAGGGCTAAAGCTCAGAACTCTCTCAAAGAAAAATGAACACAAGATCATCCCGAACCCGAAATTCCTTTGTGTCCACTGTCAAAAATCTGTCAATTGCCTCTTCATGCACTCCAGTAATGTAGTACTCTAGTCAAGAATATGTGCATTCAAGCACTGGATCACACAGTTCATCTGTGCGTGAGAATCTTGATGCAAGGCTGCAGAACCGGTAATCTGCCCAATTAGTAATAATATCACATGCAGTGATAGGTTAGTGATCTTACTGATAGGTACCTAGGAGCCCGCATGATCAGTCCTAGCCTCACAGTGCTCGTCTATCAGTTCTGATATCTTACTTGGTCCGACAGGAAACATCCTAGAGTTGATTGGTTCCCCTCTCCTTGAGAGGCCAGTCAAAAAGTAGATATCCTCGGTGGTGGGCACCAGTGATTGCCCCTCTAGCATAAATGCCTCTGCATTAGGGTGCCAGTAGTCAATCAAGGAATTCAATAACCTTGGTTGTGCATGCATGAAGGGACACAGAAAGTACTTCAGTAAACCGCATTGCATCAACATGGCCACGACATTCAGATCTCCCACAACCAACTCACTGACTGCTTCATGCTCTCTTTCCCTCCACTGGACATACATCCTACCAACACAACAAGGTTTAGGTGGATCAGAACTTGCCTTTTAATTATTTTTTCTACAAATGGGGGGGTCCACGCGAGCTGTAGAGGTGACAGTCGCATGTACACGCGGGTAGCCTTTACTTTGCCCAAGTGTACACGTGGCCTGTCTAGAGACAGCCCGTGTGTACCTAGGGCCGACTTTTTTAAGGTCGGTGCCCACCCAAAAAACAAACTTAAAAACAAAATTGAAGAATTGAATAGCTAGATAAGGGAGTTTGTACTTACTTGGTCCAAGCGGAAGTTCGTTTCATCCACTGTAGCTCCCGGAATCACCGTTTTTAGCAAAGGGGGTCTTTTGGCTCTAGAGTCAATTTCCAAATCAACAATGGTGATAATGAGCTGCCAACTTCTATTTATAGACTTTTTGGCCTCTTTTTGTCACTTTTTTGGCCTCCCTTATCAGTTTCTTTATACCAAAAACCATTTAGAGTGATTCAGGAGTTATATGGGAGGGATTTGATTGGTTATTGGGACACTTTTTTGAGTTTTGAGAAAATTTTGACGGTCCATAATTTTTTTTCCAAGAATCAACTTGAGCATATAGGTTAGGTTATTACCCCAACTTTTGCATCTCGTTGTCTTTTTCCTCTGCTATAAAATCGATCCCATCAGGTTGTGACATAGAACCATCATATCTTCTTTAGAAGTGTCGCAACTTGGTAGTAGAGCTTACCAAAACATGGATGCCCTAGGTAGGTCCTGGTTGCATTATGGTGTCCATGCCGTCTCTCAAACAATGTAGGCTTGGGAGTCCTTATAGTCTTTCCTGAATATGAGTTTGATCCTTATTTGCATGATTCTTCTTCTCTCTTTGTCTCACCCTCAGGACTCCCAAAACATAAACGGGTCTCCTTTTAAGCCCTTTTCAGACCCTCTAAAAATGAAAAGATTGTCGAGCGATCTTGTGGCATTTCACGCTCGTTAAACTGAAATTTGAAGTCACATCTATCCGACAGTAGTTTACCCCTTTTTCGGTCCATACGGTCAACTTTACGAACAAAGGTATACTCTATCGAATTTCCATTCATTAGAAGAGTACTCTTAGGTATAATTTTATTCCTTTTTTGGGCCTGAGGGACTAAACTTACGAAAAACAAACCCCCATGGAGTCCATATTTAAGCTCTTTTCAGACTCCCTAATATTGAAAAGATTGTCGAGTGACCTTATTCTTTCACACTCATTAAATTGGTCCAGAATAATATTTCTGACGGAGTCCATAGTTAAGCTTTTTTCAGACTCCTTAAAAGTGAAAAAATAGCCAAGTGATCTTGTCCTTGTCACACTCGTTAAAATGGTTTTGAATCGACGTCTAATCGGTGCTAGTTTATCCCTTTTTCGAACCGACTAGGCTATCTTCGAAAAAGGTACCCTAATGGAATCTCCTTTTATGTTTTTTTAGACTCTCTAAATATGAAAAACCACTGAGCTTACCTTCTCTGGGATCGTTAAACTTACATCGAAGGACGTTACCATTGTGTGTTCTATCAACCGCATTTGCATACCTTATCCACCAATCTTGTGACAGTTTGCTTCTGCGTTTTAACACCTTTGGCCGATGGAGGATTTTTCCTGAGTATCATTTTACTAGAATGTCAGTCTTGTCCTTGTGCCTTGAGCTTGTATGTTTGCAATACTCGTTCCTCCATTGTAACGTAATACTCCTTTATTTCTTTTTCCAAAATTATCGAAAAGAACAAAAAAATCAAATATACCCCAAAAAGAGGAAGGAAAAAGTATTTTCTTTATTAGCAACACAATGAGTCACCCTTAGATAAATCACATCTATCTGATTGTTCATCAGACTATGGGATGTAGTTCGACCTTAGGAAGCTTTTCTCGCTATATAGAGTTGTGTCCTCCACCGTTTGGTTATTCTTCCAAACATATGGAGAGTTTGCATTGCCTCCTACTTCGTAGACTTATGATTAACATATATGCTGCCTGAGTCACATCACTTGTCGTGCTATTGTCCAAGGGAAGTTTGTCACTAAGACTGAGTCGGCCCCTCTACAAAATGTCTCTTGTCTGCATACCCAGCCATCCCGAACATCCAATCAAGTCCTTGTTTGAAATCATTGAAGCCTTCCATCTGATCATCAAGATTATCATGTCAATGAATGAAGAACCATCAAAGACCTCTAGGTAGTGCAGTCGTACACTCATATTACACTCCTACTCGAGTTTTGAAGATTTTGAAATTGTTGCTCGAGCTCTAAAGATCTCATCTCTAGTTGTCAGGCCGAATCAACTTCTGGAAGATGGATACTCTACATGTATATCTTTCTGATTTCATGATGTAGCTCTGCTGTGTATTGTTTGTAGCTACTCTTTATAGTTATTTAACATGGATCTACAGTGTATTTTATTGGTAGCCATGGTTCTATTTTATCCCGAGCATGAGTATGCCCGCCTCGGTGAGACATTTGTTATTTTTCAGATGGAACCTCTTGGTTCCTGATCCTTGGGCTCAATCGTTCGGCACATCAGTAAAGATTGGTAATGTATTTCGTCCATCAGATGCTCTTCTGACCTCACACATTAGGGTTCATCTGTTATAACCCTAAATTGCACCACATATGCTTACCTGGCATCAGGCCAACTCATTTCCCTTCTTTGCCAAAACTATACTGAACAACTCTTTGGAAATCCTCTTGTGTAAAGGCCCACATGCCCTAACCCATTAATGCACACATGTACATGCTGGATGACTCACAACAGCCCACATGTACCTACAAAATCATAAAAAAAGGAAATTTGCCAACGGAACAAAAATATATGGGTGAGTTAACTGAAACTCCCGGCCATGCATGACTGAGGGTTCTTCCAAAACCTTAGCTCCTTCTAGCCTATAAAAGAAGGGGTAGGGGTACCATTTGAGAGAGGAAAAAATATAGCAAAGAAACTCTACCCATTTACGTATTCCATTGTCCCAACCCTTTAGCCTTATGCCAAAGGAGATTTAAAGTAAAGCAGTTGAAGGACAGAAGAAGAGGAGCCCAGGATCAGGTTCAAGGAGCGGTGGTCAGTCTCAACTTTTGTAAGTTGACTCACTTTAAGTAATAAAGAGAATTATTTTCCTGTCCCAATTCATGAACTTTCTATGATTTGATTAGTTTATGTTTGATTTCTAACCCGTGAGTATAGAAGTAGCATGCATGCATAGTTGTTGTTTGTCTTGAGTGCAGGTCATCTTTGGAAGGAGCATCGCAAACAAGTAATCAAGCACAATGGAGGATCGACATTAAACTCCGGTAATAAGGTAGGTGATCCTTTCCATGCATTTACTGAAAAAAAGTGGATTTAAATCTAGGGATGTAGGTAGAAGGTATTTTCTATTCGGTCAAATCTGCATGCAAAGTCTGAACTCTATTTTTCTAGTCCGTAGGGTGTTTTTCCCAACAACACTCTAGTTCCAACATTTCTACCATTTATGTGGATACTAGATTATCAATGTTCCCATTGTCTATGACCACCTTGCATACCCTGTCTTTGGTATTGCAAGAAGTCCTGAAAAGATTGTTCCTCTGGACTGGTTTTTCCACCTCCTTCTCTGGCTTCAAGAGAATTTTCCTCATCATAATGGATTTGCCATATTTCGTTGATTTTGCCTCAAAATTCCTTCTTTGAGCTTCAGAAATGTGAACTTCTCCACCTCGTTATTTCTATTTCCTCTCAGGACATTCCCAAGCATGTGCCTTTTCTTTCCATAGGAATAACATCTCACTTCTTTTCCTCTACTTCTTCCTATTCCTCAAGAAAAATAGTTTCTTCAACCATGTTGTCCACCTCTGGAACTTCCTTCTTTTTTTTTATGAATGTGATACTTTCTAGCTTCATGTTTGGGTTTCTGAAACTTCTCTCAGATAATTCCCTTGCCTCTACTTGTACTATTTTCTCTATTTCATTGGTTTTATTTCTTGGCCAACTTATCCTCTAATTTCAGTTCTGACTAATAAGCATATTCCACCATTCTTATTGTCATCATACTGATTTCCTCTTGAATTTCATATCTCAGGCCATTAATATACCTGACAACCTTTTCCTCATCGCTCTCACAATGTCCTTCTCCGATGTTCAATCCGTAGAACTCCTTAGTGTATTCTTTCACTGACAAACACTTATGTCTCAAGTTCTACAATCTCATAAATAGATTGATATGATAGTATTTGTGTATGAACTTAGCTTTCAATTTAGCTACCATCCTATCCCAATTTTTGATAATTTTCTTACCTTTACTCCTTCTGTCAGCCTACAGTTCATCCCACCATAACATTGTATGTCCCTTTAGTCTTGTAACAACATGCTTCATCTTCTTTTCATCTTTGATATCTTCATAATCAAAGTACTTGTCTAGGGCTCTTATCCAATCCAATAACTCTTCAACATCCAAGTTTCCTTCATACATTGGTATTTCCATTTTTTATCTGGCTCCCATTCTTTCAACAACTTTCAAAAAACGTTCATCTACATCGTCTTCTCTTGCATATCCTTCAACTTCCATATCTTCACTCTTTTCTTCGATGATGTCACCAACATCAGGTTCTCTTCTCTGTGTTGTCTCCATGGCATCTAATATTGCATGAAGTTGCCTCATTTCTTCTTCCATGGATGGATTTGTTATAGGTCTGTCCCTATGTATTCTTGGCAACATTGTTCCAAATGTTCTTCACACAGAGCTTAATTATGTCTTTGATACCACTTGATGCAGATCCCCTCCCTCAACTAGGGTCCACTTGACCTCCTGGTCTAGGATCGTTCTAGTTGGGAGTTGAAATTAGCTCACAAGCTCCCTCCAAGCCAAAAATATTAATGGACAGGTCCTTAAAAATTCTTCCTGAGTGTAATTTTTCCTTTTTTAGAGTCCCTGAGTGCTTACAAATCCTCCCCAAAGACCGAGGGCCAAAACCATGGGCCAAAGGTTCAAACCTTGAAAGTTGCAGGACTTTGGGACTTCTTATCCCTCTTATCTCTTAACACAGATTCCTTGAACTTTTGAACACTAGGTGGCTAGATCGATGGTCCACAATGAGCTTTGATATTGATGGCTTGGATTATATTTTTGGGCTTTGGCGATTTCTTCACAACGCCCTTTTTCCACAACTTTCTCGGATTGTCAAAAAGAAATTTCGTCAAGTATCAGATTGATGGTCCATAAGCTTCGATAAAATGGATGATCTAGATAAATTCCCTTTGGGCTTCAACGATTTTATTTGGTCTCCAAAAAACATGACACTTTATTTATCCCGACGGAAAAATGCCAAACAAGTTCTCTTGTCTCCACATGTCCCCTCCTAGATCGACGACTAGAAAGTCTTTCAGGACTTAGGTGATTTTCTCCTTGTCTTCACAACGCTTTGATTTAGCCTAAATGTCGAGTTCTCAGAATGTGATATATTTTTCCACACGTCCTCTCCAATAGATGTTTGGGATTAACTCTGAATATTTGGGCCTCTGTGAGTCTCCAAAATTCCACGCTACGTTTTCTCTAGAGTGATGGACCTCCAGATCTGTTGCCATGTACCCTTCCTGAAATCAACGATATATATCTACTCTGGACTTTAGGACTCTGGAGATATCAACCTCTTCTTCCTTTTTTTCTCTCAAAGTTATTATTCTCTGGACCTTCTTATCTGTTGTCACGTGTCTCCTCAAATGGACGATCTGGATGAACTCTGGGTCTTTGGGACTTTGAGGGTTCCTCCACCCCAAACTTCTTTTGAAATTATAATCCATTGGAGTACATGATATACTGACATGTTTCCTCATAATTTGGATCGTCACGATTCACTCTGGCCTTCGGGACTTCAGGGGGTCCCAAATTATCCACACGTTGAATCCTCTGACTTTCCACTCTCCTACAACCTATCGAATGGATCTCCACCGTATATCTTTGATCCTCAATAAATCCTCCTTTAAACTTGCTTTATGAATTCTCCAAACGTGTGAAGTCTTAGATACTTACAGGGTTTAAACCCCATGCTACTTCTATATATCTAAGGGTAGCAAAAGACCCTAGATCGTCTCAATCAAATATCCATCGTTCAAATTTTAAACAATGAATCTTCCCCTCCTTGAATATTATGACCGCTATCCTTCCTGGGATTGACTTTAAGATATAAACAAAATATTTGGTCCCCTCTATGTGATCCTCCAATACTTTAAATCTCTAGACTTAGAAATTTTCTAAGTCCCTCCTGTGGAACTTTTATACTCGCTATCTCTTCTGAGATTTGTTCCTCCAAGGTTTATAGACATATGGCGTATTCCTTACATCCCTGAAACTTCCAACGAATTTAATACTTAGATATTTATGAGAAAATATCCCTTACGCATTCCTTACATTTGTCCCTTCTCAAAAGTATTCAACACTTAAAGAAAGTGTTGGCCCGATGCACTCCTTGCACATGTCTTCTCCAATTGTTTCTCTCCTCTAAGAAACTGCACACTCTCTACACTTCCACTCTAAATTCATGTTATCTCTCCTGAGCTTTTGAGTCTGTCTCGACTCAGCCTATGCACTCCTTGCAGGCACTGTGCACTCCTTGAATGAGGAATCTCAAAAGAGAAAAAAAATGAAACTTACAGAAACAACAAAGGATGTCCGTACTTAACCATGAAAACCATATTCATGCATAAAATATACATAAACAGATAAAACAAAGAGAGCATAAAGAAAAATCACATGTACTCACATAACTTAGATGAACACAACACCATACAATTGGAATCAAACCTCTCTATTTGTATTCATTAATTAAAATATGTACATGGACTCATACAACTCCTTGCAATTATTCATAAGCTTCAACATCTCTCTCAACATCAACAACAATAACATTCAACAACAACTACAATATTTAGCAGCCTCATTTGGGCATGCAATACATATATTTATATAATGAGGGGCTTCTCGAGCCTTCCCTCCAAACTACCTTAGAGCTATCATATCACAGTTATTACATTCATCTACTAAGGACTATTACATTGAATGGCGATTACAATCAGATATGAGTCAATACTCAATATCTGTACAACCTTATTTGCTAATTAAAACAATTACAATCCTTGGTGGCATTATCTAATGGCTTTTGCCTCAAAATATTTAACATCTTTAAATTACAATATTTTCAAAACATAAAGACGTGCTCCTCATTGGAATTCAAAAACAACTTCAAATCCATGCATTGGGTAATGAATTGTCCTCCACCTGGATTCTTTAATGTTGATGGGGATGCTCCTACTTCAGAAGGGGGAAACTTCTATTGTTTACAATGGAGAAAGGAGAGTAACCTTCTTGGATCATCCTAATCTTAGAAAATAGTTAAATCATTTCCCTTTTGGTATCATGGCATGGAACATGGGTGGCGTATTGTGGGAAGGAACTCTATTGTAAGGCCTAAGGTTGGGAGGAAAGGTGTCCTCTATCGATAAGTTGGTTTTGGACACTTCCCTGATCAGATAAGTATTTAATTTGATCTGTTTAACTGTGCATGAATGATGCAATTATTTAATTGTTTGATTTAAATGGGAAATGTGAATGTTTATAATCAATGAATGGAACCCTTGAGTAATTTTGATATGCTTTTTGTTGTCATTGTTTAACCTATTAAACTATGAATTTGAATAAGTGTGGATAGTCTATGTCCCTAAAGACCTTACATATTTGGAGGAAAGGTTGTAAGATATGGAAAAAAAAAATCATTCCCTAGTGGTATGAGTGTCTTGATGTTTGGGAGGTCCTTGTGAGGAATAGAGGAGCTTGAATCCTCAGGAAATATTGATATTTAAGTGGAAATATTATCTCTGATGAATTTGAAAGGATTTTGATGGTCTTAGAGAAGTTTTTTGACTCTTGAATATCTGGTTAGAGCCTTGAAGAATCCATGAAGTTGGCTAAGTCATGATTTTTAGACTGTTATCCAATGGAAACCATGTGTTATGATGAGGAAAAACTTCATCCATTTATCTGATTCAATGCACAGATCAAAACCTTACATTCATAGGTAAGAACTTCTAGAGTCTCGAGAAGAGGAGTCAAGAAAGAGGGATTTTTGATGACAAATAAGTACTAAAACTATCGTCATTCATTTGATGGTGTGATGAGTGGATCAGGACCATTTGTCAGGAGGTTGAGTCCTTAAAATGACCAAGAGTTTGAGAAAGGATATCCGACGAAGATGAAGACCTTAAGATGGGACAAGGACTGTTGACATTTCAAGAGTGACCTCGACAATATCTAGTCCATTGGTACCACTCACATTGTTGTAGGGTTATAAAAGGTTAGAGAAAATGGAAGATGGTTCCAAAGCGTTTCGATGATGACAATTGCTTTGGAAATAAATGAGAGGCGTTTATCAGCACATAGGAGAGAATGATCACCGCTATATATTGTCATAGGTCCCATATGAAAAAGGAAAGTTGATGTTGATTCCATGGTAACATGGTCAACCAACAGGGAAGCCAACGTGTCCCTAGTGGTGACATGTGTGACCAATTGAATAGTCGATAGGACGAGAGTGGCCCTGGAGGGACTAAAAGCCATTATGCCTTAGTTGATAATCTAATTCGTTAGAGATAGAGGTTTTTAGATCATAGTCATTTGTTGGAGGATGTCGAGCATGGTTCTAGAAGTAAGGGTAGGAGTAGCAGATGATGATGAAAATATCTTAAAGTCGAATGATATACTTTGATTGAAAGGAAGTTTAGATGATATCTCAACCATGGATTCAGCATAGGACCCAAGGACTCACCAAAGAAAATAATTAGTTGGAAAAAATTTAATCATTGTTTGTGTTGGAGGCACTGACATGATCATATCTATTGAAGTTTAGAACCAAGAGCCATCAAATCTAGGAATCGTCTGATGGATGCGTCATCATCTAAACATTCAATGTTGGGTGTTTAGTTCTCCATGGGAGTAGAACCCGTGACCTGTGACAATGATAAAAGTAGACCCAAATGATCAAGGTTGTTGAATTGGAGGGCCTCTGGGATAGGTGTTAGAAGATACATTAGTGCCACATTGGATGGTGCAAGTGGTAGAAGTCACATGGATGCCACATGGAATTAAAGAGGACTTTGACAAAAAGAGCTTGAAAAAATTCAAAAGGCTATAGATTTAGATACAAAGCTATAAATTGGGTTTAGTTATAGTCATTGGAAAGATCTTGGCGAGTATAATCCATCTATGTTCCTTAGGATCAAATAAGACTTGAGTCAATAAAGATAAATTTTAACATCCCACTAGCCTAAGAGAGGGTTAGGGGGTTGGGTGTGCTACATTTCCCCTAAAATTGTATTTACTTATTAAAAAGAAATACATACTATCACATATGTGTACCACATTTTTCTAAGGCTATGTTCTATCCAACTTAGAAAAAATAACAGTTCTTTTTACTCAAATAAAATACAATATTAATAGACATATGCAATTTCCATGATTGAGATTAACACTTATAATATTGTAATGTGGCCTTGTCCAAGTTCAAAAATAGTCATATTTGGATTATAGCCAACATTCTAAATGTGTAGGTAAGGGAATTTGTTGTGGTTGAGTCAAGGTCCTAATTAAATATATCTCTAGTAAATATAGAGACTATTATGTTCTATTAGATAATTTTAACAAACACAAAGCTCAAATTCACTAAAGGAAAAAAGTATCATCATACATTATACAACCTTTGTCCTCTTTAAGACAAGAGGAAACATATAAATTTATTTATGATCTTATTAATGAAGTTTTCAATAGTAATTCTACAAGATAGATCTCAATCATTATGAGAAATACACGTGTTTAGATAGTTTCAAATGTCTCGATACTATTTGGACTCATTCCTTTTCATTTTTTTTGAATGGATTCTCATATAACTCTAAAGGATTTTCATTAATGAAAAGTAGCACCCAAGAAGAAAGAGATAAGTATATAATCTCTCTCTCTCTCTCTCTCTCTCTCTCTCTCTCACGCACACACACAGATTAGAACTAATTTAGGATAATAAATATTTAGGATAAAATGTGATTTTGTGCTTATTATGCAAACACATGTATTCTCATTGTGGTTTAGGAGGTCCATATTAATTTTTTTTAAATGTTTAATCATTTTACTTGTGATTTTATAACTTACATTTTTTCTCATAAGGGTCATAAAAAGCGTTTACAAAATAAACAAAAACATTGCTAAATCACATAAAAATACAATTACATTGTTTACTAGCCATTGGGTGTGATATTTGTTTATGGGAGAGAAATGTTTGATGAAGGAATTATGTGTCCAGTATTGACATCGAGAAGGAAATATGAAAAGATGAATCAAATAAAATAAATTAGCCTATGATTTATCCACTTTCCAATACTTGAGCCTCCATGATAGACTCACAAGAATTATTCATCGTTAGGACCTATTACCCACCCCATGCCTAGGGGTAACTAGAGGATATCATGTCTCATGGCCCACAATGGAGAACATGATCCCAACCATGATGATGATGAACATGTCCACAGATGGAAGCCTAACAACCCCATTAATTCCCCTTTACAACTATGGGTCAACCAAGGCTCATCACATCCAAGCAACCCATAGTATGGTAGATGATAAGCCGTTGTCACCATGAGGTATGTTAGTATTTATTTTATTCAAAGTGTTTTGATTAATGTTTCAGGCATGTGGATGAGGATCTTTGGTTGAAGTTGGATAATTGATTACTGGTTTGGGAAATTGTGTTAGTTTCCTTGGTTCACCTTGGTGGTAAGATTCTATGATCTAGTCCTGTATTGTCACCACCTAGGGGAAAGGGGTACTATTGGAGGGCCCTTGAAAGGGTAACATTCTATTCCCCACCATACTTAACACTTGCCATCGTAGAGCCTCTCATAGTATACCAAAATTATGTAATGGTTCATGGTCCATTCTCTCATGAGAAAAAGGGGTTGTATGCCCAAAGGTTAATTCAAGTACTCCATGTATCTATTCTATGTTGTAAATGATAATTCCACCATAGAATACTAAGGCCATATTTATCTCTACCCCCTCTAATGGTATTTGTTCCTATCCAGATGCAAATGAATGCACCAAATTATAAATGACAATAACCTAGTAAACAAATAAAGGAATGAAGCTTGAAACCTTATAGAAGGGCCTTGCAAATGATAACATGGTATAAAAAGGAAAAATAAGGTGTTTGAAATGAAAAAAATACCAAGGAAATGGTATCTCAAGTCATAAATCCCTCCCTCTACAAAGAAACTCATAGAAATGGATTCAAGGACACAATCAGACATGAATCCCAAAACCACATCACTATCACACTTACTCTTGAAGGGTTCCTTTATTTCCTGTTTCCATTGATACCTATCCCTCTCCCTGGGGTATTTTATTTTATTTCTAGGTGGCATACCCAATAGGGTTGGATGAAGGTCCTCCCATGCTTAAACTTGTAAACTCACATGGGGTCCTAGACTGGTCTAATGCTTGAAGGGGATACTGAGGTGAATTGTCTTACATGGCTTATATCTTAAGTTACAACTTATTTTGCATGCTTTAAGGAATAATGTTCCTTATGAACCTTGGATAACAATGTTTTATTCTTTGATTTGTTCTGGATGGATTTGACATGGTTCTTTAAGGGACACCATTGGCTTGTACCCAAGACATTGTTCCTTTATTGCAAGACTATGTAACGTTTGATGGAGAGCAGTGGGTCATCTAGTGACTCAAAACCCTTAGACATTGGATCTCATACCATTGGAACCCTAAATGATAGATGAATGGGCTTGATAGGAGCATATTTAGTCATTATGGCACACAGATGGACTCAAAGCCCCAAAGTCTAGGTAGTGTACCCCAAAGCTTGTTTTTCACTAGGATCAGAGATGTTGCAATAATAGAGAGTTAGAGACATGGACGAGATGAGATATATCTCCCCAGGGCCTGGACACAACACCTAGATCTTGGACGTTGTCCCTATTTGGGTGATGACATCAGATTCTAAGGTATGACACAACTAGGATTTGGTGACTTATTTGGATCTTTAGGACTTTATCCCTAAATCCCTAAAGTTCTAGAACTTTAGGATTTTATCCCTAAACATTGGATCTTTGACCTAGTTGGAGCTACAAGAAGGGGTAGACAATTTATAGGGCCCAAATGTGCTTGCACCCTATACATCATTCTTGTAGAGATATAAATCCTAAGGCCCAAATGTTCTTGCACCTTAGGGTTCAGATCCCACCTCTTGGTTTCAATTAGATCAACCTTCAATATTTTTTGCCTTCAATGAGACTCCATAACCCTAGAAAGGCACTAATCTTGAAGAAACACTTGTGGTGAATTGATTGATAAAACTATCTCTCAAAACTCTCAAGCATTCTACTAACTACACTAAATCTAACCCTAGAAACATTGTATTACTTCTTTCTTATATTATAAAAGTTTTCTACAACCATCTAAAATCACATTATTTTGTTGCATACACTCATCTAAAGGTGGCTTAACTCACTCAGAAATTTCCTTTGACAATTGGGTAACATTCTGTTGGTTGCATGCTTACTTTGCATGGTCAATTGTGGTATTTATGAGAAATTATTATTGTTGTTGTTACAAATTAATTATGTTTTTATAAGACTGGTTTACTTCTGCAATTTGAAACATCCATAAAAATCTAACTTGTCTAGTTTCTAAAAGAGGTCTTTATTGAATACTTTAGCTTGGAAGTTGTTATACATATGTTGTAAAGTGTTATTATTCTAGGAAGGTACCAAATAATATTCAAACCTCTTCTCTTTCCTTTACCTAGATCAATCATTTAGTGATAAATATAGGGGGTGGTAGGATTGGCTACTAAACTAACTATTTGATCCCTTGAGGTCACTAGGGAAGCCTCCCTTGTGGTGGACCTTTTCCATCACTAAACTGAGGGAAGTCCATAATTAGGTGATAGTGGTAGGTTCTTCCATAGTTGCAAAATATTCAGGATAATGTGGAGGTATTTTCACAAGTAAAAATCCCACTATAACATTTTGGCATCGTTTCCAGGGAGGATTAAGTCTTTCTCTTCACGACACATCTTTAGTAAACTTTCCCAAATCACTTATCTTACAAGTTTACCTAGTGACTCCACTGAGAGTAGTTCCCTCACCTTCATTTGATTATCCTCTAGGAGGAATAATCTATAGACTCCACAAATTACAACCCATACTAGGTACCATTATAGAAATTATACCATTTCCCCCATGGCTCCTTTGATATGGGTGTCCAAAAATATTTTCAAGCCCTTAAAAATGAGTAGAATCCATGGTTTTCCCCATGCAATGCCTAAGGGTTCTAGTTCTTGGATATCTAAATTATCTGGTGATGATGATACAAAATATTACTATCACCTAAGTAGAGTCTATGATGAGTATGGGGTGCATGAGTTAAAACCCCAACACTCAGATGTGATCATGAGTATTTTCTTTTCCTCATTGGTAGGAGAAGTTAGGGAATGGTATGAAAACCTACCAAGGAAGAGTATAAAAATATAAAAATAATTTGAGAGTTCTTTTATAAGGATATGGGGTGATAGAAAGTATCAAGATTTCCTTTTCTCTCAACTAGATAAAATCTAGAAATATGAACAAGAGTCCATGAGAGAATTCAATGAAATATTTGATGCCTTGATAGAAGAATTCCATCTCAATATCAGGACCACATAACGGATTGCTTTATTTCTCTATCTAAATGGTTTCCAAGGGTATTTTTAATTCTTATTGAACAAGTTCCCCAAAACCCTCAAGGAGGCACAATATTTCACATCCAAAATAGAAACCAATTTGAGTTCATGCAAGTCTAATGTCCCTCACATGTCAAGATATTGTGAGATAATGATGAGTTGGATAATTAAAACCCTAATGACCTTCCATCCTAATTAATTCCTAATGGAAAAGGGATCAAAGGAACAACCTAATAACATTGTCCCTTCACAAGATCTTTACATTCAAGAATATCAAGATGAGGAGGATCTTCCTATAGTACTTCATGCTGAAAATATTGGTTGAAGGAATGGAAAGAATGTGCCATTCTTTATTTCTCTTCTATTGAATGGGTTCACACTCCATAATTTCATGTTAGAATCAGGTGCCTCCATGAATATTATGCCTTTAAAGGTCATGCAACAACTTATCATTAAAATCAAATGCAACCCCCCTACTCTCCTTCGGGATACGTAACCTCCTGGTCAAGGATATTTGATTTTGTGAGCCAAATCAACTCTATAAAACCTTGATGGTCTCACTTTGTAATTGAACACATGCCCTTTTAGGTTTTGGTGTAGGTTCTATGATACCCACGACCTCTCCCTTCGTGCTACTAAACTGTCAAGTTTTAGGCACTAGCTCTTTCTCCATTAGCCCCTTCCTAGATGTAACCTTGGGCTATTACCTCATGTAAACACTTGATTGTAGGCACGACCAAGAGTGGTTTGGGATCAACCCACTTTTCTCCCCGTAATTCACCACTAGTCTCCACGCGTCCCTTTTGCAATACTGTGGTTTCAATTGCGGCCCACCCTCAAATTTTTAAAGTGCGAGCACTTTCTGACCCCACAATTAAACGTGACCATTGATCTTGTGATCTTGGGTGAGGCCTCTTGATCAAAAGCTCAGATCTTCCTCCTTTCCTTCCTTCTTTCTCGATCATGCCCTCTTAGATTTCCTCAATTTGTTGACACGTGTCCCTTTCAATCAATGGTCACGATTTGCTTCACCAATTTGGGTTTCAGAGTTTTCAACTCTAAAACCTTCCTTTCTCCATAATTATTTCACCTAGATATCACAATAAATTGATGCTTGTCTCCCACAGATCAACGACTATGATTCCTTCTGGTCTTCGAACTTCGAAAAACTCAACTCTCAACTTTCAATTTCCCTCAAAGTGCACAGATTTCTACGTAGTGTCCTCCTGAATTGGACGACTAAGATTCACTTCGGGTGTTCAATCAGAGTCCACTTATTTGCACTACATGTCCTCCTTAATCTAACAGCTATGATTTACTTTGGGTCTTTACCCAAAATCCACATATTTCTGCCACGCGTCCCTCTGGATCTAGTGGTCCAGATTCACTTCAGACTTCAGGTTTCAGGAATTTCAATTCTCAACTGAAACCGAAATGATTTTATCCGAAGCTTGTGATCCATCACCATGCGTCCTTCTGGATCTAATGGTCTAGATTCACTTCAGACTTCGGGTTTTAGGAGATTCAACTCTCAACTAAATATCTCGAAGTGATTTTTCCCTAAGCCTCTGATCTGCTGACACGTATCTCCTGGCGACCAATGGTCAGGATCTACTTCGACTATTTCACCTCCTCCTTGTCCAAAAACTTATGGAGTTGTGGATATTGCACCACCTGTCCCTCTTAATGATGGGCAGTCCTAAATCACTTCGGGACTTTGGGAATTTTGAAGTCCTCTCTCCTCTGCACTTCCAAAGACTTAAATCTCATGCACCTTTTCGAGATCCAATGATCTGGAATGATCTCACTCCCTCTTGGACAGATCTTAACAGATAATTCGTGAAGTCTTCAGACCTTCACTCCTTTTGAATATTTCTCCTCGCTATCCCTCCTGATTTTGATTCCTTTGAGTATTTGGATATCCCACACACTCCTTGCATTCTTGGGATTTCAACAAACTCATATCCAAGGGTTTCTTCGAAAGAAACTCTTCTCGCACTCCTTGCGCTTCTCTGTTCTAGTTCTTTGACACTTAGTCACTTCTTGAATCTGTGTAATCCTTTCACCTGGTCTAAGTTCCCATCGCTCCTTATGAATCCTTTGAGTCAATTCAAGACTCTATCGACACACTCCTTGCGTACGAGATGCACTCCTTGCATACAAGTTCTCAGAAGAGAAACAATTGAAACTTTTCGAGTTCGTCACAAATTCATATGATCCACTCTAAACAATCATACATAAATGTGATGAATTAAAACACACACAAAATATGACATTCATTCAATTTCACTTCAAAATGAACATTTTCCAAGGAATTGGAACAATTATGTCTACTCTATTCATTCATGAAATACAATTACATAGTATTATAGTTCTTCACTGCGTCTTTCTTCTATTCCTATCTATTACTGTCCCCTTCTACTCTGCTCTACTCTTGTCTAATACAATACATCCACCAAACAAAAACTATCTAAGGAGTGGGTCATCTAGCTCTTCTCCGTTCTGTCTACAACCTATCCTATCAGTTTCTAGTGATTACCTACTTTGTCCTATTACAATAACTATTAGTTATTATCAGAGAAGAGATGACACTCTCTATCTACAAGTCCTTACAGTCGTATGATACTTTACAAACAAGATATATTAAAAAACGTTGTTTCCAAAATATCTCAACAACTCGTTATGTTTCTGAGTTAATTGTTGATTTGAAATTATATCATGTTGAGATGTCATATCCCTGCCTCCATGCTTGCGTATTTGACTTTGAAAGCGATGCTCCTACATCATACTCCTCTGGATAAAATATTCATGGACTACTGCACTATTTTTCCATGCTTCAAAATATCAACTTTAGTGACCCAACTTGAATCTTCCACCAGATGATCTTTCCACTTCACTAAGTATTCAGGATATGTCTTCCTCCTGGTCTTCTTTACAACTCTTTGTTCTATGATTTTCTCCATTTGAGGTTTTTCTGTTGTGGGAAATTGTTCTTCCCATTGAACTTCTTTCTGATCATCTGATTCTCTTGCATCATCTCTCCTTTAAGGATACAAGTCTGCAACATTGAATATCGATGATATCCCAATATTGTCTGGCAATCCATTTTCATAAGAATTTGCTACAAATTTTCTAAGAATCCTGCATGGTCCTATATTCTTTATCTTCAACTTGTTATATGTTCCCCTTGGAAAAATTTCTTTTCTCAAATGAGATAAAATTCATCCCCTACTTCGAATTGAAATTCTCTCCTCTTTTGATCAACTCTCTTCTTGTATTTCATGTTGCTATCCTATAGCTGCTCTCTAACTCTATCATGGAGTTTTTGCATTTCTGTTGCAAAATATTTTGTGCTAGCACTTCTAAATTCATCTTGGTTTAGATCTCTCAACTCTGTAATCCCTCTTGGATGTATACCATAGAAATTTTCAAATGGAATTTTTTTAGTGCTCCTGTTCACTGAATTGTTAAATGCAAATTATGCTTGTGCCATAATCCGATCCCATCGAGAACCTTGTTCAATGACTAAACTTCTTAACAAGTTTCCTAGACTCCTATTTACTACTTCAGTCTATCCATCTATCTGATGGTGATATGATGAAGTAAAGAACAAGTTTGTCCCCAACCTCTTCCATAGATTTCTCCAAAAGTGTCCTACAAATTTTGTGTCTCTGTCTGAGACTATGCTCCTAGGAAATCCATGTAGTCTCACCACTTCTCTGAAAAACAAAATGGCTATGTGTGTAGCATCATTTGTTTTCTGGCATGGTATGAAATGTGTCATTTTTGAAAATTTCTCCACCATAATAAATATGGAATCATTCCATTTTTGGGTTCTTGTCAATCCGAATACAAAATCCATATTGATTGCATCCTATGGTCTTTCTGGAATTGGTAATGGATGATACAAACCATAGTTCTGATGTCTTCCTTTTGCGTACTGGAAAATTCTTCTTTCGTTCAAAAAAAATTTCACCTCTACCCTCATGCTTGGCCAATAGTATGAATTTATCAGCTGTGAAAATGTCTTATCATGACCAAAATGTCCACCTAAACCTCCACTGTGTTTCTCTTTCAACAATTTATCTCTCATTGAGCATCTTGATATGCATAATTGGTTCCCTTTGAACAATAATCCATCCCAGATCAAACATTTTTTCCATGGGATTTTGTCTCCCAACAAAGGATTCTTACATGCCTCATAAGCTTCCTTAAAATATGGATCTTCTCGATACATTTCCTTGAGGTGTTAAAACCCTAAGGTCTCCACTTGGAATTCATGTACAATTAAACTCCTCCTTCTTAAAGCATCTACAACTTTGTTAGTAGTTCCAACAATATGTTTAATAACAAAAGTAAAATTCTTCATAAAGTATACCCATTTGTCATGTCTCTCATTCAAATTTTATTGAGTAATAATAAAATGAAAAGCTTGATTATCACTGTACAAGACAACTTCTTTAGGAATTAGATAGTGCCTCCACTTATTCAAAGATTGAATCACTGCATAAAATTCTTTGTCATATGCGGAATACTTCTTATTGGTGTCATTCAACTTCTCACTGAAATACGAAACTGGTCTATTATCCTGACTCAAGACTACTCCAATATCTACTCCACTTGCATCACATCTCACTTGAAACATTTTTCCAAAATCTGGTAAGAACATAATTGGTTGTTCTGTGATCTTCCCCTTCAACACTTTGAAACTTTTTTCAGCTTCCTCTGTCCAATTAAAATACTTGTGTTTCTTCTTCACAATGTCGAGCATGGGTGTACATATACCACTGAATTTTTTGATAAAGTTTCTATAAAAACTTGTTAACCCATAAAAACATCTTACTTCAAATATGCTTCCTCTGGAGACAACCATTATTTGATTGCTCTCACCTTTTTTGGATCCATATTCAATTCATTTGAAGAGATCACAAAACCCAAGTATATGAGTTTTATCTTCATAAAAGAGATTTCTTTAGATTTATCAACAATTTTTCTTGCTACAACCTTCTCATTACTGATGTTAAATTTTTTAAGTGTTCTCCCTCTATCTTACTGAAGATTAGTACGTCATCCAAATACATTATGACAAATTTTCCTATGAAGTATTTCAATACTTCATTCATTAATATCATAAATGTGCTTGGGGCATTTGTCAACCCAAATGGCATGACCAACCATTCAAAAAAACCTTCATTTGTATTGAATGTTGTCTTCCATTCATCTCCCTCTCTCATCCTTATTTGATGATATCCACTCTTCAAGCCTATCTTGGAAAAATAACTTTCTCCACTCAAAAAATCCATCAAATCATCCATCTTGGGTAAAGGGACTCTATACTTAATGGTGATCTTGTTGATGGTTCTATAATCTGTACACATTCTCCATCCTCCATCCTTCTTTGGACTCAACACAGTTGGTATTGCACATGGGATTAGGCTTTCCCTGACTAAACCTTTATCCAACAACTCTTGGACTTGATTTTTGACTTCTTCATTTTCTCTAGGTGTCAACCTATAAGCTGCATCATTTGGTAAACTAGCTCCTGGAATAAGGTCAATATGATGGCTTTTACTTCTAATGGGTGGCAATGAGTGAGGTAATTCATCCACTACTGTATGAGAAATTGTTTCTAACATTTATTGGATTTATTCAGGTAAATCCTCCACAGAAGTATTTGTAAGGATAACTCTTGGCTTCCTCACTATAGAAAACTGCATCTCCTCCTCCTTCTTGGCTTCATTCAAGAGTTCCTTCCCAGTCATGAGAAGTATACTTGAACTAGCTTCCCTCTTTTTCTCTTTGTCTTCTATTGGTAACAACATATGTGTTCTCCCATTATTTTCTAGGATATAAGTATTTTTCCTCCCATCATGAATAACTTTTTGATCAAACTGTCATGGTCTCCCCAATAAAATATGACAGACATCCATATAAATTACATCACATAATATTTCATCCCTATAACCTCCTATTTTAAATTGAACTGGGCATTGTTGACTTATCATTACTTGATTTCCTATTTTCAACCATGATACCTTTTATGGGTTTGGATGTGCAGTTGTCTTCAGCTCCAGTTTCTCCACCATCTCTGTGGATACTAGATTGTCAATGATCCCAATATCTATGACCACCTTGCAAACTCTGTCTTTCATCTTGCAAGAAGTTCTGAACAGACTTGTTTCTTGAACTGGTTCCTCTACCTCCTTCTTTGGTTTAAGAAGAAATTTCCTCATCATGAGGTTCTTTCCTCCTTCTACTGCTTCTACTTACACATGCTTCTGTTCTTCATAAATGTGTGATTCTCCTCTTGTAGTGTCTTTCTTCTTCTCTGGGAATTTCCAAGACATGTGCCCTGTCTTTCCACAGACATAAAATCTAATTTCACCTCCTCTAGCTCTTCCTCTTCCTCTAGGAAAATATCTTCTTCCTCCATGTTGTCCTTCCTTAGAACTTCCACATTTCTTAGGTTTACTATGTTGTTCTCCAACTTCATTCTTTGGTTTCTCAAACTTCTCTCTGCTGGTTTCTTTACGTCTGCTTGAATTTCCTCCTTTGTTTCATTGGCTTTGTTTCTGGCCAATTTCTCTTCAAATTTCAAGGATTCTTGATAATCATCCTCGAATTTACTAACATAAATCATGTTGATCTCCTCTTGTATTTCATCTCAGTCCATTGATATAACTAGTTATTTTTTCATCATCATTCTCTTTATGTCCACCCCTGATGTTTAGTCTGTAAAATTCCTTAGTGTATTCCTTCACTGATAATATTTTCTATCTCAGGTTCTGCAATATTCTGAACATATTGATTTGATAGTCCTTTGGGATAAATTTTGCTTTTATCTTGGCTACCATCCTATCCCAGCTTTTAATTTTTTTTTTTCCCTTGCATCTGCGATCGACTTGCAATTCAGCCCACTATAGTGCTACATGCCCATTTAGTCTTGTTACTGCATGCTTCATCATCTTCTCTTCTTTTATATCTTCATAATCAAAGTACTTGTCCATAGCATGTACCCAATCCAACAATTCTTCAACTTCTAAATATCCTTCATACATTGGTACCTCTATTTTTTTTTTGGCTCCTATTCTTGAAACAACTTTCAATAAGTGGTCTTCGACAACATCCTCTACTACATATTCTTCAACCTCTACTTCTTTGATTTCCACTTCACTAATATCTCTAGTTTCTAGTGCTCTCCTCTGCATTGTTTCCATGGCATATAGTCTCATTCTTAGTCACCTCATTTCTTCTTCCATTTATGGATTCTCTCTGCATCTTCTGGGTGGCATGATTCCACTGCCTCACCTTTAAAATATATAAACATAATCAACTCTTAATACCACAAATGATATCAATTTATCTCCTTTCTCCTTTGTATGTTGTATAAAAACAAATTCAATATCTCTGATACCACCTGATGCAAGCCCCCTACTCTCCTTCAGGATATGCGACCTCCTATTCAAGGATCTTCGATTTTGTGAGCCAAATCATCTCTTTGAAACCTTGATGGTATCACTTTGTAATTGAACACGGGCCCTTTTGGCTTTTTGTGTAGGTTCTATGATACCCACGACCTCTCCCTTCGCACCACTGAACTGTCAAGTTTCAGACACTAGATCCTTCTCCATTAGCCCCTTCCTAGATGTGACCTTGGGATATGACCTCACGTAAACACATGATTTCAGGCATGACCAAGAGTGGTTTCGGATCAACCCTCATTTATCCCTGCAATTCACCACCAGTCGCCACACATCCCTTTTTCAATAATGTGGTTTCTATTGTGGCCCGCCCTCAAATTTTTAAAGTTCGAGCACTTTTTGACCCCGCAATTCAACATGACCATTGATATTGAGATATTGGGTGAGGCATCTTGATCAATGGCTCAAATAAGCCTCCTTTCCTTCCTTCTTTCCAGATCACGCCCTCTTATATTTTCATGAACTATTGATGCATTTCCCTTTCAATCAACGGTCACTATTTGCTTCACCAATTTGGGTTTCAGAGTTTTCAACTCTCAAGCCTTACTTTATCCACAATGCTTTCACCCAGAGCTCATGATATATTGATGCATGTCTCCCACATATCAACGACTGTGATTCCTTCAGTTCTTCAGACTTCAAAAAAGTCAACTCTCAAATTTCACTTTCCCTCAAAGTGTGTGGATTTCTGCCACGTGTCCTCCTGAATTGGACGACTAAGATACACTTCGGGTATTCACCCAGAGTCCATAGATTCGCACCACATGTCCTCCTTAAAATGAAAACTATGATTTACTTCAGGTCTTTACTGTCCACATATTTATGCGACACGTCCCTCTGGATCTGGCAGTCCAAATTCACTTCGGACTTCAAGTTTTGGGAATTTCAATTCTCAACTAAAACCTAAATGCTTTTATCCAAAGCTCGTGATCCATTGCCATAATTTCTTATAGATATGACAGTCCATATTCACTTCAAACTTCAGGTTTCAAGAGTTTCAACTCTCAATTGAAACTCTCAAAGTGATTTTTCTCGAAGCCTCTGATCTGCTGACATATATATCCTAGCAACCAATGGTCAAGATCTACTTCGACTATTTCACCTCATCCTTGTCCACAAGCTTCCAGAGTGGTGGATATTGTGCCACCTAACCCTCTTGGTGATGGGTGGTCCCAAATCACTTTGGGACTTTGGAAATATTCTCTCCTCTGTGCTTCAAGAGACTTAAAGCTCACACATCTTGCCTAGATCCAATGATGTGGAACGATCCTGCTCCCTCTTGGACAAATCTTAGCCGATAATTCGTGAAGTCTTCAGACCTTCACTACTTTTGAATATTTCTCCTCGCTATCCCTCCTGAGCTTGATTCCTTTGAGGATTTGGATCTCCCGTTCACTCCTTGCATTCTTGGGATTTCGACAAACTCAGATCCAAGGGTTTCTTCTAAAGAAACTCTTCCTGCACTCCTTGTGCTTCTTTGTTCTGGTTCTTCGACACTTAGTCACTCCTTGAGTCTGTGGACTCCTTACACTTGGTCTAATTTCTCGTTGCTCCTTTTGAATCCTTTGATTCTATTCAAGACTCTGTCGACGCACTCCTTGCATATGAGATGCACTCCCTGCATACAAGTTTTCATAAGAGAAATCATTGAAACTTATCCAATTCGTCACAAATTCATATGATCAACTCTAAACAATCATACATAAACGTAATGAACTAAAACACACACAAAATATAACATTCATTCAATTGCACTTCAAAATGAAAACTATCCAAGGAATTGGAGCATTCAATTTGCTCTATTCATTCATGAAAAAAAATTACATAGTATTATAGTTCCTGATTGCATCTTTCTTCTCTTCCTATCTGCTACTCTCCTATTCTACTCTTCTCTACTCTTGTCTAATACAAACCAACCACCAAACAAAAAAATCTAAGGAGTGGCTCTTCGAGCTCTTCTTCGTCCTGTCCGCAACCTATCCTATAAGTTTCTAGCGGTTACCTACTTTGTCCTATTACAATAACTATCGGTTATTATCAGATAAGAGATGACACTCTCTATATACAACTCCTTACAGTCATATAAGACTTTACAAACAAGATATATTAAAAAACGTTGTTTCCAAAATATCACAACAACTCGTTCTGTTTCTGAGTTAAATGTTGATTTGAAATTCTGTCATGCTGAGATGTCATATCCCTGCCTCCACGCTTGCGTCTTTGACTTTGAAAGTGATGCTCCTGCATCAAAATCTCAAAATCTGACCTAAATGTATGTAAAGTGGACTCTAAACCTTTCATGGTGTGTGGCCTTATTAAGGACCTTAGGGTTATCTTGGCCACCTTTCCCTACATTTCCCTTGTAGTGAATGTTTTAGTGATTGATATTGTTAGGATCAGATCCTAGCCCTGTTCATGGGTCATTAGTTATTATGATATGTTTTATATGTAATAAATGCTGACACTAATTAATAAGGCCTATTAAATAAAGGAGAATAATTCAATGTAAGAAGACCTAATAGAATCTTCCACTTCTAGAAAGATATTCCTCTAGAATTTTCCTTGGAAGATAGAATTAGTATAAATAAGAGTAGGAGGTATTGGACGGTTGTTGGATGGTTGTCTTAGAGAATTATTGTAAAATATATTTTCTTTGCTGGAGGTTATCTTGTTCCTCGGAAGAAATGTTGGGGAATTTTTCTTTTCAGGGTAGAGACGTATTATGACATGTTTAAGATATAGAGATATGTTGTTCCATGTATAAACCAACAATCAATGAGACATACATGCATGAACTACAAGGTTCTAAGTGCACATTGTTGGCCATTCTTGTAACTCCTTTTGGTACCCCTTTGAGTGGTAGTGCATCAGAAAACCCTTGTATAAGGATCAACCTAAATATCTTGAATTCCTTCATATATAAACTGATTGGCCACCTGACTTCTATAGTGTCACCAAAAAAAAAACTTGGGAAGATACTCTCTAGTACTTGTGTAATCAAGTAGTACGACTAAGGGTATGGTCTATCCTTCTTAGTTTGTTCCCTAGGATATTGGGCTGAGTACTATTGTTCGACCCCACATGTATATCATAGAGCTATAGCACAGGGAAAACCTTAACTGTAGATAGCCTAAAAACCCTCACCCTTGGGATGGAAACAATAGATCTACTACATTGCAACTTGGCACCCTGCCTAAATTTTGTTGCATAAACACTCATTGCAAATATTTTTTATTATTTAGAGTTTGGGAATTCGAGCACTACAGAAGTATTCAGGTTGGAGTGTAACTCCTCAAGAGTAATTTTTTTTTAATAAAATAAATTTTTGGGGCCCTGCCCCACCCTTATTTGAGACTTAGTCCATTGGATTCCTCTCTTCATTATCATCATACTAGTACCCTTCATGTTTACATATTTTTTTCTACGGACCGAACCCTTCCCAAGACACTGTTATTTGAGACCTATCCCATTGGATTCCTCTCTTTGTCCTGATCACCCTCAAACCTATCATTTTTTGTGGCCCTTATTTTTGTCTCAACACCTCATCTTCTACCTAATCCTCCACCATGCATACCACCCACTCTTATCACCAAGAAGACTTGGAGTCTAAGGTGTCAAACATGGAATAACAACTTGCCTCCATACACAAAGAAGTCCAAGCCATTTTAGAAAATCAACTCAAGGAGCTGACGCAAGTCATCAAGAGTAAGAATGTTGAGCCCAATCTGGTGGAACCTTAATCTTCTCATTATGATTATACTCATTCATCCGACTCCCCTTGCAATTCTCCACCATCTTATAATAAGGGTCCCAAAGTTGACATGAAATTTTTTTATAGATCCAAACCAACAGGGTGGGTTTCTCAAATGGAACAATACTTTTCCTTCCATGATATTCAGGATGATGAGACCAAAATCCATGTAAGGTTTTTTTACGTGGATCAAGAACATTGGTAGTGGTGGAAGTGGCATAAGAAGTGTTATCCTAGACTACACACTTAAAACATGTTCACCAAAGCAGTTTGTGCCCTTTTTGATAAGGAATATCATTTTTTGGGCAGGCTCACTAAGTCGCACCAAACTAGACCAATATCATAATTCATCATGGTGCTCGAATAGTTGGATATTAGAACTGAGGGATTTTCTGATGAATTTTATGTTAAATTTTTTCTCAGTGGCCTAAAGGACACCATCAGGGATAATGTGAGGATGCATCATCCTACTACTTGGTTGCAAGCCTGCCAATTAGCACTAGAATCATAGAACATTCTTCAAGCCCCACCCATGAGGGATGAATTCACCAACCATCCTCGCCCAATGGTTAAAGAAACTATGACATAAACCATGAAGTTCCAAAAGGAAGCAAAAATGGGGGAATGTCGAAAGAAAGGACTTTGCTATTACTATGATGAAAACTATTCATCGAGACTTAAAATTCAGGAACAAAATTTCTTCTAGATTGATGCATTAGCCTCCACTTCATATGAAGACATACCATCAAATGAGGTTCCTGACCAATAGGATGCATAATCAAATTTCCACCACGAAGATTTAGTTGCAAACCCTGTGGAACCGAACGATCCTATCATATCTCTTCATTCCCTCTCAGGTATTTCGGCCCCACAAACATTGAAGATAAAGGGCTACATCAAACATAGGTTGGTCATGGTACTGATTGATAGTGGTAGCACCCATAATTTTATTCACCGCAGGCTCGCTAGGGAGATCCATGGCTTCGTCTGCCCAATTTCTAATTTCAAAATCCTCGTCACTAACGGTGGTACATTGAAGTGTGAGGGATGTTGTGAGAATTTCAAACTCCAAATGGGTGATTATCATATGAAAACCCACATGTTCTCTATTTACATGGGTGGCTATGATATTATATTAGGTGTGGAATGGATTTACACTCTGGGATGGATTAAAATGGATTATCAATATTTATATATGATTTTCACCCAAGATTCTCACACTTGTACCCTCAGAGTTGTCCAAGCTATCTCCCCTAAAATCATCATCTCTCATAGGATG
>JZKD02S0350546.1:30370-44024 GCA_000966675.3 Picea glauca
AGGACCCTAATCCTCCCCTCAACTAAACTTGGAAAGATAATATTATCAGGTATAAGGATCACTTAGTTTTCTCACCATTTTCAGCACTCAAGCCACAAATCTTAAATGAGTTTCAAATAAAAAGGGAAAATACAATATTGTGATGGATTCGTTGTCTAGACAACATGAGGAGGACATCTCCCTCTTTCCTTTATCCTTACCTATTCCATATTGGATTGAGAAAGTACAAAAAGAGTGGCTCACACACCAAACTATGTTCCTACTAATTCATCGACTTCAGGAGGACCCTAATCCTCCCCTCAACTAAACTTGGAAAGATAATATTATCAGGTATAAGGATCACTTAGTTTTCTCACCATTTTCAGCACTCAAGCCACAAATCTTAAATGAGTTTCACTCCTCTCCTATTGTGGGTCACTATGGATTCCAAAATACCTATGCTTGTGCCCATCATTCCTTTTTTTTGAAGGCATGAAGAAGGACATCCTCCATTTTGTCTTTGAATGTGAGGTGTTCCAAGGCAATAAAGGGTAAACCATCAAGTCTCCAGGAGCTCTACAACCCCTACCCATTCCAACTTCTATATGGACATAAATCTTCATGGAATTTATAATGGGCCTCACCAAATAGGAGAAAAATTGAGTCATCATGGTGGTGGTTTATTTCCTCTCCAAGAATGCTCATTTTTGTGCATTACCACACACTTGCACAATGGCACTAGTAGTGTAAGTTTTCCTTGATTATATTTCCAATTTGCATGGCATGTCCACCTCTATAGTGTTTAATCGTGACCTAAAATTCACCAACACATTTTGGCAAGAGATGTTTAAATTGTAGGGAATCCAAATGAACATGATCACCACCTATCACCCCCAATATGATGGCTAAACAGAATTGGTCAACGGATTTTTGGAAAACTACTTGTTCTTATGACAAACAATACCAATGGGTGCAATGTCTTCCCTTGGTAGAATGGTGGTACAATACTTCATATCATACAGCTACTAAAATGACCCCATATGAAGAAGTNCTATATGGACATAAATCTTCATGGAATTTATAATGGGCCTCACCAAATATGAGAAAAATTGAGTCATCATGGTGGTGGTTTATTTCCTCTCCAAGAATGCTCATTTTTGTGCATTACCACACACTTTCACAATGGCACTAGTAGTGTAAGTTTTCCTTGATTATATTTCCAATTTGCATGGCATGTCCACCTCTATAGTGTTTAATCGTGACCTAAAATTCACCAACACATTTTGGCAAGAGATGTTTAAATTGTAGGGAATCCAAATGAACATGATCACCACCTATCACCCCCAATATGATGGCTAAACAGAATTGGTCAACGGATTTTTGGAAAACTACTTGTTCTTATGACAAACAATACCAATGGGTGCAATGTCTTCCCTTGGTAGAATGGTGGTACAATACTTCATATCATACAGCTACTAAAATGACCCCATATGAAGAAGTGTATGGCCAATGACCACCTACAGTCACTACATATATTCTATGAAAATCAAAGGTTCAATATATTGATAAAATGTTTCAAGGTCGAACAACCACCCTCGCAGCTCTAAAGGATAACATCCACATGGCTCAAAATCGCATGAAGCAATAGACATACCAACATCGTCCAAAAATGTTTTTTCGGGAAGGTGATTGCGTGTTTCTCAGACTCCAACATTAGAAACAAACATTTCTCAAATGAAACATCCCTAGCCGCCTGCTGGGATATTCCATTTAAAATTTCAAACTCTGATATTAATTTAAATCATAAAAATACTCTGCAAATGCACATAATCATACACAATAATAACATAAATATGCATGCAACATACATGGGGAAAACCCATGAAAAAAATGCATAAATATTTACGCAACATTTGAATTAACACACAATTGACACTTATATTTGATTTAAAATAACACCAACTGTGTGCATACCTTCCATGTTCTTCCCAACCTTAGATTGCACTACTCATAACTCTCAATAGTGGGTCACACCCAATATGGTACTAAACTCCATTGGGGTAATGGATTCATAACCCACCTAAGGTATCTCAAATAGAAGGAAAACATAGTCATGGGTGCCAACTCAAACTATGATCCTACAATCCCTCATTCCCCACATTCTTGTCCCACTTGAGGAAGTGTGCCCCTTCTCTTATCAAAATTCCCTCGCCCGCCCCACTTCCTTTCCAGGGCTTCAACAATAGGATAGACATGAAGTTTCAAATCCATGTAGCTACATTTTGGAATCAATTCCCAACAATTATCTCACTTGGAGAGAATGCTCATGGGCTTGACAACTCACATTTTCAATATCCTACGAGCCAGACAACCCGCTTCTTTAGTCTAGCTCCAAATCTAATCAGGGTACATGTACATGTATAATTATAGTAATAGTAGGGTACAGATTACAACTGAGTGAGTGAAGGAATGATGATAGAATGATAGGAAAATGAACTAAGTCCAAGCTATATGTATTCCATTGTTCCCAAATTGACACTTGTCTTGTTGAGAACTACTTTGGGCCCACTTGTCCCCATCCTTAGAACTTAGAATTAAATAAATATCCATATTTTATACTTTAAGGAATATTAACGTAATATTTATTTGGTTTTAAACCCCCTTAACTTAGCGCCTTATCCTCAACTTTTATTCCCCCTTTCCCTAACTAGTGAAGTTTATCCCCCCATACTCTTTTACATGGTTGGTATTCCACAGTGATGTGTTTTTATTAATATTTGTGTGTTATTACATTTACTTTTACAATATAGGTGTACTGGCCTTTTTTCATCCAGGCCCACCATCCTAAAAAACAAAAACATATATACAAAGGC
The DNA here is from genome assembly GCA_000966675.3 of Picea glauca. Taxonomy (NCBI): domain Eukaryota; kingdom Viridiplantae; phylum Streptophyta; class Pinopsida; order Pinales; family Pinaceae; genus Picea; species Picea glauca. The sequence goes on from JZKD02S0350546.1 coordinate 33,223, forward strand.
TCTTTGTCCTCAAGATAATGAACTTACAACGATGTGCAAAGAATCTTGGGATGTGCACACTCTTATTTTAGTACACCATCCTTGTCCACTTACACAGTTGAATGCTATACTATGGAATGTGCACACAAAAATGAGTCTAATACTTTGTACAACAAACTCACCAGCTTATATACATATATACATTTATATTTACATTTACAATTGGGGTTCGACCTATGGGTATTACATTCTCCTCCCCCTTATTTATGTATTGTCCTCAGAGAAATATATACATATATACAATAAAAAATTCAAAAGTATTCAAAAATATGTGGTTACTTTTCCTGCATAGCATCCTCATGCTCCGAGGTTGCATCCTCAGGACCGTACTAGGTCCATTGGACCTTTTCTATCCCTATGGATCGATTCTGGAGCTACTTGATCTTCCATTCCAATATGCACACCGGATGCACTTTAAAGTCACCTTCTTGATCCACCTTAATCACACTCCAATCAATAAAATGATTATCATCAGGTACATACTTTTTAAGCAATGATACATGGAATACATTATGAATACACATTGATGCAGGTAAGGAAATCATGTATGCTACAGGTCCAATCCTTTTCAATATTTAAAATGAACTACAATAATGAGTCGTTAACTTTGAAAAAATTCCCAACTTTAGTGAACTTCTCTTGGCCTTTACTTTTAAGAACACATGGTCACCCACTTTAAATTATCTGTGAGTTCTGCCTTTATCAACATAACTTTTCTGTCTGTCTTGGAAAACCTTTAAATTCTATTTTATTTTCATCATTTTCTCTTCCATTTCCATGATCAATTATGGCCCAACTACTACTTTGTCTGTTGGTTTGTCCCAACTTACTGGTGTGTTTAAATTTTTTTCCATAAAGTGCTTCAAATGGGATGATCTTTAAAGATGCTTTGTACCCAATGTTATAAGAAAACTCCACCAAATGAAAATAATCCTCCTATTTGGATAGTTTATCCATCACATACATTATTATCATGTCTTTTATCACCCAATTCACCTTTTCTATTTTCCCATCCAACTCTGGATGATAATATGTGCTAAAATGCAGATTTGTTCCAAGTCCCTTGAATAATACTTTCCAAAAATTTGATGTAAATTTTGGATCTTTGTCAAACACAATTTTCTTGGGTATTCCATGTAATTGAGTTGTTTCTCTCATAAAAATATGAACTATGTTAGTTACCTTGTGAGTGAGCTTTACTAGAACAAATTGGGCAACTTTGGTAAGCTTATCCACCACTACCATGATAACATCATGTTTCTTGCTAGTTCTAGGTAGTTTTGTGACAAAATACATTGTTAAAACTTCACATTTCCACTCAAGAATGGGATTTGGTTGTAGAAAAATAGTTGGGTGTCTATGCTTAGCCTTGACCTTTTGAAATTCCAAACACCTGGAAATAAAATCAACAACTTCTTTCTTCATGCCTAGCCAATAATATTGGCTCTTGACAACTGCAATAGTTTTCTAGTAACTTGGGTGCCCAACATAAGGCACATTATGAATTTATTTCAAAATCATATTTTTCAATTCCTAAGAATTTGGAACATAAATTATGCCCATGTACATGATAATTTCATTCTTTTCCAACTTATATTCTTCACTTTTCTACTGCAAAATACCTTGTTGTAATTTTGTCCTTATTTCCATGCACTGCAAATATGATTTTGCAGCTTCGAAAATTCTATCATTAAAATATGATTGGTACATGGTAATAGTTGCAGCATGCATCTCATTCACCCTTATGTTAATTTCATCAACCACCTTGTTTTCTTTCCCCTTGATATGATTTATATCAAAGTCATATTCACTGACGAATTCTAACCACCTTCTTTTCCTGGCATTTAGAGTTGATTGTCCAAACAAATATTTCAGACCACTATTGTCTATCCTCAATTCAAATATCTTTCCCATGACATAGTGCCTCCACACCTTCAAGGAATGGACTATGGAAACCAATTCTAATTCATAAGTAGCATAGTGCCTCTCATTCTCTTTTAATTTTCTTGATTCATAGCACACCACATGCCCATTCTGAATCAGGACTCCACCAAGTCCTTATCTGCATGCATCAGTGCATACGCTGAAGTCTTCTTTTGGATCAACAATCCTTAGTATTGGAGAACTTGTTAATAAATTCTTCAATTGTTGGAAACTTCTTTCACAATCCTGTGTCCACTCAAACTTCACACCCTTCTTCTACGAGGAAGTGATTGGGTGTGCAATCTTTGAGAATCCTTCAATAAATTTCCTATAGTAACCTACAAGGCCCATAAATGATATCACCTCTGAGACATTCCTTGGTTTTGGCCATCCTTCATGGCCCTTATATTTTATGGATCTATTGTTATCCCTTCCTCTGAAATGATATTTTCCAAATAATGAATTTGCTTATGCTAGAATGAGCACTTTATCAATTTGGCATACAATTGATGCTCCCTCAATACCTGCAATACAATTATCAATTTTTTCTCATTGTCTTGTTTAGACTTAGAATATATAATAATTTCATCCAAGAAAGCAATGACAAACTTATCTAAGTAATCCCTGAAAATGCCTTTCATTAAACACATGAAGACAACTGGTGCATTTTATAACCCAAATGACACCACTGTAAACTCATAATGTCCATAACTTATTCTGAAGGTAGTACTTTTGATATCTTCTTCTTTAATTCTTACCTAATGATAGTCCAACCTAAGATCAATCTTCAAGACTATTTTTGCATCTTTCAACTGATCAAAGAGGTCATCTATCCTTGGCAAAGGATACTTTTTCTTCATAGTTACCTTGATCAACTTCCCGAAGTCAATGAAAATTTTCAATGTTCCATCCTTTTTTATTCACAAATAATACTAGGGCACCCCAAGGTGACACACTTGGGTGTGTATACCCCTTCTTCAGAAGCTCTTCTATTTTCATTTGTAATTCCTTCAGTTTTTGTGTACTCATCATGTAAGGGGTCTTGGATACTGAGGTTGCTCCCATGATCAGATTGATGGAGAAATCAATATCTCTCTTGGGTGGTAATTATGGTATTTATTTAAACGCATCTTCAAACTCCTTTATGATTTCATACTATTCAATATTTGGCACATTATATTTAGGTGTCTCTTCCATATGTGCTACAAATATTTGACACCCTTTCCTGTATCTTTTCTTCATCTACATGGTTGAAATGTCTTTCACGGTTACTTCCCTTGGAATTACATGCATTGTCCTTAAGTTTCCTTCCTCATCTAAGAAAGTAAATTCCTTATTATAATAGCATACTACAACATGATGTTGGTCCAATGATCCACATGGATATTGGTGGCCAACCACCTATTCCAACTGGCTCATCTTGACATTTTTTTAGTTCAACACATTTCCCTATAATGATGAAATTTATTTTTAATTATGGGTTTTCCACTTCCAGGGCTATCCTAAATCCCTACACAACATCCAAGTGGATATTGATGGCCACCCACCTATTCAAAATAGATTATTTTTGAATTTTCCATGTCAATACATCTTTTTGTACTTCCAGGGTTGTTTTAGGGTCCTTTTTTTTTTTGGCTTGCCACAATCAAACTATACATGGATTCAAAGTTTTATGGATTATTTGTGTTTCTCAAAAATACCTTTCCAACAAGATATAAGATGCCTAAAACAGAGGTCGTATGCAAAAGTTACAACCCTGAGAAGTTGAGGTACCAACTTACCCATTGGGGCCCACACAACTTTTGGCGTTTCATCCCATAGGGTTAGGTTTTTGGATGTCTATGGTTTTTGTATTCATGATTATTGTTAAAAAGGATTATGGATCCTCATTTTAATCATTCTTATCAGACGAATGCACACAACAGCCACATCTCTTCTCAGAGATAGCTACCACCATTCAAGAAAGTTGTTTTCAGTTCTATAGTTTTATAGTTTCAACCTATTTTCTTTATTCAATAGAAGTTATTGTTCACTAAATATATGTTGTTGTTCTCTCTATATATGTGTTATTGTATTCAATATGTTATTCAATTCGTTCTTCTCATAAATCTGGATTAGTGGTATTAGAGCAGTTTGCTCTTCATTTGTTTTTTTGTGTGCATGTCCCTGACAAGATCTGGGTACAAGAAGTTGGGACTCAAACCAGTCAATCCTTTACAAGATCAGTTTCACCAATCTAGAAAAAAACTCATGGGGTATTAGAAGAAATATGATGGAGTAGGATATCCTTTTAAAATATTGCTCGAGGAATCCCTTGAGTGACAAAGGAACAAACTGATGGACAACTTTGCATAGATCCTTTGATGACTGTCCATAGGAGACACATCTTCATCAAGCATCCATGCAACCCCCTTCAAGGTACAAGTAAATTTTGATATTACATTATTTGAAGGAATGATATATGGAGATGTTGTAGATAAATGGTTGAATCTACTAGAAGGGTATTTTTCAGTCCACAATTTTTCCAATAGGGAAAATATTACTTTTGTATTCCTCATGGCTATCCCCCATGTTAAGGATTGGTGGGATACTTACTCTGAGAAAAGGGCCACAGAGGAATCTACAATATTTGCGGTCTCCCCCACATGGGATTCCTTCAGGGATGTCATAAAAGAACAATACTACCCTATTGGAAGCTATGAGGACTAGTACACAAGATGGACCACGTTGCATTAGGAAAGGGACCAGACAGTACCAGATTTCACCAATGTTTTCCATTACTTGTGAAACAAATTGGGTATCAAAGACTTTGAATGACATTTGGTGATCAAACACCATGGTTTTCTGCATAGATACATTCAAATAGAAATGGAGTTTCTGGACATTGCATCATTAGGTGTGGCTTATATATATGCTATCAAGATTGAGAAAAACTTTAAGTAGAAGAGGCGAGAGTTTGGATATGAAAACTCCTCACAACTGAAGGAGGGAAAAGGCATCCCCAACTCAAAAAATAAGGGACAGAGAAAAGATGGCCATTCTCAGGACAACCAGTGTAAGATGCAACCCAAGAAGGGTAATGAGAAGTCTAAGAAGGACATGGGAAAGTGGTGTTAATACCATAAAATCCCTTGGAACAACACCGAGGAATTTTTCTCCAAGAAGTCACTGGTGGTTGAGCTGAAAGATTTCGAGTCAGAGGTATATTATGACTCCGGATAAAATCTAGAAGGAGGGAAGCAGATTATCAATGTCGATGCCAGTGCCATTATCTCTACCACCAAAGTCCAACCAAGAAAACTAGAAGAAATAGAAGAAGGGGAATGTCTGTTTCACTCATAGATGTGGGTAAAGGGGGCTCCACTTCATTTCATTATCGATAGAGACAATAAGAAGAACTTGATCTTAGAAATGGTCATTAAGCAGTTGGAACTATTGATGACACCGCACCCACATACCTACACCATCCATTGGATTTTCCAATGAAGAGATCTTCGCATCAGCCAATAGTGTCATCTTCCCTATGACATCAATCCCTTCAAAGATGAGGTATTGTGTGATATTTATCCCCTTGAATTTTGTGATGTTATTTTAGTCCAACCATATTTTTGGAAGTGACATATTTTGTATGAGTCTAGACCCCACAATGTTATTGTTAATTTGGGTAGACAATTGTATAGGATGCTAGAGGTAGTACCACCTACTGCTATTTATTTAATCTCTACTAAGGAATGCAGTAAGGTCATTTAACAGACTAAGAAGTTTGTCTTCTTTTTTATCCATGCTCATAGTAAGCAGAAGGTCTCCACCACATCCATGAACTCTACACAGATCCTCTCTTTGTAGTAGAAGCAAGTGGATGGGATCGTTGAAGAATATAGAGACATATTCTCCTCACCCACCGGGGTACCGATGCACTACCAAGTCAATCATCCAATTGATCTAACCCCCGATGCACCTATGCCTAATGGACCATTCTATTGTTTATCATTGATCCAAGAGTTTCTTCAAAAGGGGCACGTCTGACCCAGCTCCTCCCCTTACGGAATTCCAATTGTACTGGTGCAGAAGAAATATGGGACTTGGCGAATCTACATTTATTATAGAGCATTAAACAAAATCACAATCAGGAACTGATACCCAATTCCCCGAATTGATGACCTTCTTGAGAAAATCAAGGGGGAAAATTTCTTCAACAAGATTGACCTATAAGTCTAGCTACCACCAGGTTCTCATCGAACTGACTGATGTATAGAAGACAACTTTCAAATCTAAATAAGGCCTCTTCGAATGGTTGGTTGGGCCCTTTGTCTTAACAAATTCACCAACAATTTTCATGAGGCTGATGGATGATGTATTGAGACCCTTAACTAAAAATTTTTTGGTGGTATATCTAGATGACATCCTCATCTTCAACAGAACTTGGGAGGAGCACATGCATCATATTCAACAAGTTTTTGGCACTCTACAACAACACAAGCTATATGCCAACTTGGAAAAATGATCCTTTGGCATGAACAAGATTCAATACTTGGGATATATTGTTGATGATAATGGGGTACAATTGGATCCAACTAAGATCCAATTCATCCATGAATGGCCATTATTGACCACACTAATCGAGCTTCGAAGCTTCTTAGGACTTTCCAACTTCTACGGATGAATCATGTATGGATTCTCCCATATTGCATGGGCCCTCATCCAAGTGACCAAGGGTGGTGGAAAGAAAAATTTCACATGGGGAAAGGCACAACAATGAGCATTTGATTATCTAAAGCATCGCATGTGCTCATCTCTAGTACTCCCCTTACCCGATCTGCAACAACCATTCGATATTGAGACTGATACATCCAAATAGGTTTTAGGCACAATTCTCACTTATCATGGTCATCTATTAGCATACCATAGTGAGACACTCTCATATACCATCCAAAAATACCCCCCTTATGACAAGGAAATGTATTACATTGTGAAATATTGTTGTTAATGGAAACATTACATTCTGGGAAAGGAGACAATCATCCACACTGATCACAAGCATGTACAGTTCATCCTCACCAACACAAGAGAAGTTTCATAATGATCGCCATCAAAAGTTGTAACACCCCGGGTTCTGAACCCCCATTTTGAATAATGTATTGTTACAATGATGAGAAACCAAAGCGCCCAAAAAATTATTAAAAGGCCAGTGTGCCCAAGAAATGTAATTTTTTTATCATTATTAATAATAAACACATCACTGGCTACTAGACGGACAAGGGCTAGAGTTATAGGGGGATATGATTCCACGAGAGAGGGGGCTTGAGGGGATAAATGTTATTTCCTATTTTATTTACCCTTTTGTCTAAGGGAGGGGGTCAATTACATGAGCTTCTTAGGGGAGGCTAGGAGGTTCTTGATTCCCCATGAAATACCTAAACCGTCCCTAGACTATTGGGGGGTTGGTTGATATCTCGTTTACTCCTTCATCCTTTTATGTGTTCATTCACTTGCTCACTCGTTCATTCATTCCATCCTTACCTATCACTCATTGATCCATCCTCATCCACGTCTTGAATTGCAAAAGGGAAATGAACTGTCGAAGATTATCCATGGTTTTGTTGGCTATAGAGTTCACTGGTGTAATCCAGACATGACTCGAGACATGCATGTATGAGATGCATTGGCATGTATCCAGTGTTGTCCAAAGATGCGAGTCCTAAGAGTTCCAACATTGAGATTCTGGATCATTTGCACTGGAGCCCAAAATAAGGAAAATGAATTCCTAAGGGACTGTGTGGTAGAGTAGGGTGGAGGTCCATTCTCTTGGGTGGTGAAGGTTGGGTAGAAGAGAGTTGGGTATTTTCATTGTTGTGATTGTTGGGAAATCCTGTGAGATATTGAGTGCTGATTCATTTGGGAATCCAAGTAACATTCTGGAACCGTCCTTGTAGATTCATAGCTCTAGCTTGGGGGTGACACTGTTATTGATATTTGGAGGAATAGTGTCTACAGTTGGGTGGAATGTCCTTGGTCCGCAACTAGTTGGTGTCATATTTTATAAATATAAGTTCTCTCTATTATGGTATTAATTATCTATATATGAATGTATTTCGTTGTGTATTTATTTATCATATGATTGAATCTTTAGAGTATGCATGCTTGTTTGTTATTGTTGTGCATGTCATTAAATACTTTCCTTTATGCATCCTTATTAATTTAAAAGGTATTTGTAAGATAAATAAGTCTAGGGGTGGGCTTGAAGGTATTGTACCTTGGCTTGTGGGTGGTCAAGGTGTGTTACAGAATGGTATCAGAGCAAGGTTGAAACACCAAGCCGGTATGGACTGGGTTTGTTGGTCAGAGTCTCGTGGTTGGGATTGAATTCTAACCAAGAAGTTGAAAAGCTCCGGAGGAATGTCGTTGTATAATCTACACAGGATTTGGAACATTAGAAATCCTTTGTAAGGGTTTGAGGGATCATGATGGTCCCCTTCAAATTCGAGAGCGATCGCCACTGTGGGATAAAGAGAGATCTGAGATCATTGGATCAGAGGGAAGGTGAACAAGGGTCGTCCAATGAAAGAGAAGAAAAGGTTAAGTCACAACCATCATATTGCTTGGAGAGAGATCGACATCCATGAGGCATTGCGAGGAACCAAGTTGCATGGGAGTTAAATCCCCAAGGCGGTCCTGCAATACAAACCATGGTTTCACCGAGGGGTTACGTGTCAACGTCATAAGAATGATAGGGAGAAAGGAAATTTACTCCAAAGCATTGATGCATGCCCCCCAAAATTGAAAGGCATTAAGTGATGTAACATGTTAGTTCTCAAACATTGAAACTCTGAAGAGCTGAAGTAGATACAAATCATTGATCAAAGTGGACACACAGTAGGATATCCTACACTCTGATGGATAACCACTTTGGAAGAAAGACATATGAGGAAATCTATAACTCCTGATGGCCCGAAGCTTGGAGTTCATCTGGACCATCCATCAATAATGACACATGGTGCCAGATCTCTTACTTCATAGACTTAGTACTCTGGAAGGTTTTGCAAACCGAAGCACTAGGGAAAGAATTACCCGAACTCCAGAAGTTATCGAGGACCTTTGATTTCAAATCAACAAGAACCATTGATATTTGTAGCAGTATCTCTCAAAGTCCCAAAGTCTGGGGTTAATAAGGACTACCCGATAAGGGAGACAAATGTCGACAGATTGGCTAGTTCGGGAATTCGGAGTTCGGGAGAATTGGAAGTGTGCTAGTGTGGAAACTCTTGAAGCACGAAGTCTCAAAGCCCAAAGAGCCGAAGTGGTGGGGCACGATGACATCAACTAGAGGTGATGTGGACCCCATAATTATGAAGTGACGTGGCTTGTGGACGTCACCTACGATGACATGGACACATGGGATGTGTGTCACGTGTCAGTAAGTTTTGAGCATATGGAGGATTGAAATGTTAGTTAGAACATGACACATGTCACCTGCCTGATTGGGTCATGTGTTTGCTTCTAGTATTTTTCCACGTGGCAACAGATCTTGCATTCCAGAGACTGGTCACTCAAGAGGAAAAATATGTGATAGTTAGTGTTGAGTCGAGAACTCCTGAAGAGATAAAGTGATTCACAACCATTGATATGTGAGAGACATGCGTCGACGGATTGTCAACTTTGGGTGAAAGCACTCCGAGAGAAAGTGAAGGTGAAGAGTTTGAAACTTCCAAAGCCTGAAGAGATGAAGCGATTCATGGACTTCGACCTACAAGAGGACACACGTCGACAGATTGCGAACTCTGGGTAAAAGAGTTTCAGGAGGAAGTAAGCGGGGAAAGTTAAGAATTCCGAAGCCTGGAGTTCTAAAGTGGATCTCGATCGTTGATGGTGAAAGAGGACGAGGACCATTGATGGGGTCTTGGTTGAAGGTTTCGAGGTTGCGAAGTGCCAGGAAGGATTTGGCCACGGTTTTGAGCCATGGTCACTTGGGGAAGTGGTTTGAAGGGAGTGCCAGTGAAAAATTAAATTATGTATCGGCTAAGGGATAGCATGGAAGTGTTATACGATGTAGATTGATACATATATGTTCTTCATGAATTGAGAAGAAAAGGACCTGTAACATGGTTTGGCAAATTTTGTTTATCATATGCATAACTCTAAAAAAATGGTCGCTTGCACATTTTGTAGAATTAAGGGGTTTAAACACATCACCTTAAAATGCATATTAAAGAAATGGAAGAAGGTGATGGAGCCTCCAGCCATGAAAAGGAGGCCAAAGGCCAGAATACCAGAGTTGGTAATGCAGATACAAATTCCAATGGATGCAAGGGAAGAGGAGAGCATGAAACATTAATAAAAATAGTAAGAAGCCTAAAAATAGAAGTGCAGAGCTACAAATAAGACAATGAGAGACTGATGAGAGAGAAAATTCAGATAAATTCTCAAGTGTTGCAGAGCTTAAATCAGTTGTAGAGGCACACGATGAAGGGATCAAACTCAAAACAAGAGGAAGAGGACATGTTTCTTGAAAGAAGAGAGGATCGTTGTTGTTGGGTATTCTACCCTACGGACTAATAAGCTAGGGCTCTAAACTTATACGCAGAAAATGACCCTTAAGATTTAACTTTTAACCTTCTACCCGAAATCTCAACCCCTTTTCGAGCAAACAATGGAAGAATCAACTCACCTTTTTAACGATGCTTGAAGTAGATCCTCCGTTGAGCCTTCTTTTTCCTTGCTGCTGCTTCCCCTTCTACAAAGCTTCCTACAATCAAGATAAGACTACACATGCATGCTACTGATCTAATAGGGGGTTAGAAATAAAACACAAATCAAATGACATAGATAAGATTTATGAATTT
>JZKD02S0350546.1:50188-77680 GCA_000966675.3 Picea glauca
TTTTATAGGCTAGGAAGAGCTAGGGTTTTAGTCGAACTCTCGGCCATGCATGGCGGAGAGTTTCAGTTAACTGACAAAAAGCCCCAAGTCTCGGCGGAAACTTCCCTGATTTTTTCTGTCTTAGGCTAGCCCGCGGATACCCGCGTGCAGTAAGGGGATAGCAAGCGGATGCCCGCGCCCAGTGATAAGTTAGGGTGCGGGTTGCTTGGTTTGAGTGGTTTTTGAGGAGTTACTCAGCATGGCTTTGGCTAGGAAGAGGCATGAGTTGGCCTGATGCCAGGTAAACCTATATGGTGCATTTTAGGGTTATAACAATCGTGGAAGAGTTGGTTATTCAAGAAGTGCCAACAAAAATCATAGACACCACTCACCTCCTTACTCAGAAGGAAAGTTTTATGCATCGGAAGATCCCATAAGCAGTCCAGAGGTGTCTCTTGTTAGGAAATGGAGAAGGAGATAGGGAGTGGATAGTTTGCAAGGAGACATGAGGAAGCTTAATCCACCCTCCTTTGATGGTGAAAAAGAAAGGGAATATGGTGTCGAAGCATGGTTTCTTGGACTCAAGAGATATTTTTGGTTTCATAACTATTCATCCAACCTAGAAGCCATGATTTCCACCTACCATTTACATGGGAAATATGCAATGTGATGGGAAAGAGAATCCCTGTAGAAATCTTGGAAGGATAAGAGGAAGTAGAAGTCCGATCAGAGGAGGAAAGGATTCAAACCTCCCTTCATTAGGAATGAGCCTAATAGAAATTATCAAGATCAGTATGCTAAGGGTGAATCCAAGAAAGAAGACTCCTTGGAAAAATGGGGAAGACCACCTATCCAATGTTGGGGATGCAAAGAAGATCACTTGTACAAGGATTGGCCAAACAGAAAAGATAGAGGGAAGACTGTGCACAACATCCAAGAGGCTACAATAGTATAAGATATGGGAAGAATATATGAATCTTTAGATGATCGACAAGAAGAATACCAATCCAATATGATCGAGGTGGAAGGTAAGATCATAAATCAGCCCGTTTCTATTTTAATTGATTCATGAGAAATTAATTATTACATTGATCCTAAAATAGTGGATAGATTACATTTGGAGAAAAGTAAGCTTGGAAAATCAAGTTTGGTTCAACTAGCCACTAGAACCAAAAGAAGAATCCATGAAATGGTCAGAAGTTGTTCAATAAGTCTTAATGGTGTGAATACAAATACTGATCTAAATATCATACCATTGTCTTATGATATTCTAATTGGAATGTATTGTATGGACAAGCATCATGCTGTCCTAGATCATCATATCAAGACATTTACATGTCTCGATGGAGATGGAAAAAAAAGCACTGTAAAAGGAGTTCCAAGACCCATCTCTATAAGGGATATTTCAGCCTTACAACTGAAAAGATGTTTTAGGAAAGGATGTCAATTGTATGTAGCTCATGTGGAAGAGCCAGAAAATACAAAGGGGCCAAGCCTTGAATATTTATCGATACTACAGGAATTTGAAGATGTATTCCAATAAATACGAGGGTTTCCAGCAAGAAGGGAAATAGATTTCTTAATTGATTTAGTTCCAGAGCTTTCCCAGTGTCAAAAACACCTTACAGAATGAGCACACTAGAGTTAAAATAATTACAGATGAAGTTGGAGTATTTTTTGAAGAAAGGGTACATATGTCCAATTGTTTCACCTTGGGGAGAACCAATACTTTTTTTCAAAAAGAAGGATGGAACCTTGAGACTGTGCATTGACTTTCGACAACTGAACAAGTATACCATAAAGAAAAAGTATCCTCTAACCAGAATTGATGACGTCTTTAATCAACTAAGAGGAGCAAAGATATTTTCAAAGATTGACCTCAGGTCAGGATACCATCATGTAAGAATCAAGGAAGAAGACATTCATAAGATAGCCTTTAGAACCAGGTATGGGCATTATGAATTTGTAGTGGTTGCATTTGGACTGACCAATGCATCAACTATTTTTATGTGCTTAATGAATGGCATATTTATAAATTATTTGGATAAGTTTGTCATAGTGTTATTGGATGACATACTTATCTATTCTAACTCTGAAGAGGAGCATGAACATCACTTAAGACTAGTGTTGCAAGTGCTAAGCGAACATCAGTTGTATGCCAAGGTGAGTAAGTGTTCTTTTTATCAAAAGCAGATCCATTACTTGGGACACATTATTTCAAAACAAGGCATAATAGTAGATCCCGAGAAGATTGAATCCATTAGAGGATGTCCAATGCCCAGATATGTGTTAGAAGTCAGATATTTTATGGGATTGGTTGTTTACTATAGAAGGTTCATAGTAGGGTTCTCTAAGATTGCTCATCCCATCACTTATTTGCAAAATAAGGGAACTAAATTCCCATCACTTCTTTGCAAAATAAGGGAACTAAATTCCAATGGACACCTAAGTGTGAAGAGAATTATAATCTATTGAAGGAATTACTTACTAGTGCACCTGTGTTAAAGATTGTTGACCCAAATGAAATTTTTGTGGTATGTAGAGATGCATGTAAGGAAGGACTTGGGGGATTCCTCATGCAAAATAGACATGTCATTGGTTATCAGTCCAGAAAGATTAAGGAGCATCAGAGGAACTATGCCACACATGAATTGGATCTTGCTACCATTGTCCACGCCTTGAGGATGTGGAGGCATTATATCATGGGGAAGAGATTTGAATTAAGGACATACTGCATTGGCCTGAAGTATCTTTTTGAACAACCAACCTTGAATGCCAGGAAAACAAGATGGCTGGAATTTTTAAGTGAATATGACCTCGATATCAAGAATATCAAAGGAAAGGAGAATAAATTTGTTGATGCACTTAGTAGAGGACTGCATCTCATGCATATTATTGCTATCAGTATCCATCAATCAGAATTGAAGAGAATAATTTTAGATGGTCTTGTTACATATTGGCATTACCTACATGTAAAGGAAAGATTACACTAAGGAGATGTACAACAGAAAATAAAGGAGTATGAGATAAAGGAATATGGATTACACATGCATAAGAATAGAATATATGCTCCTAGTTCTGTAGAAATGAGGAATTTGGTATTGAATGAAATGCATGATGTTCCTTATGTTGGACATCCTGGTTACCAGAAAAAAAATATAGCAGTAAGAAGCTAATTCGTTTGGCTAGGAATTAAAAATGATGTCGTTGATTACATTGCTTGATGTATGGAATGTCAGAAGGTGAAGGTTGAGCATAGGCACCTAATGGATTTTCTGTAGCCACTACCAATCCCAACGAAGAAATGGGAGTTGATAACCATTTATTTCATAACCAAATTACCCAGTAAAACAAGGAAACATGATTCAATCATGGTGGTGGTTGAAAAATTAACAAAGGTTGTTCATTTTGTTCCTATAAAGACAACACATGCAACAACTAATATTGCAGAAATTTACATGAGAGAGATTTCTAGGTTGCATGGGATACCTAGGACAATTGTCTCGGACAAAGATAAAAAGTTTATCTCCATATTTTGGAGGTGATTGTTTAAAGGATTTGGTACAAATATAAACTTTAGCATAGGATACCATCCCCAATCATATGGAAAAAAAGAGAGGGTCAACCGAATAATTGAAGATATGTTGAGAATGTATGTGGTGGATAAGCCATCTAAGTGGGAAGATTACTTGCACTTGGTTGAGTTTGCATATAATAATGGGTATCAAGCTTCATTGAGAATGAGCCCATTTGAAGCCTTGTATGGTTAGAAATGCAATACTCCAGTGAGTTGGGACAACCAAGAATATATAGTGGTACCTGGGCCAGAGTTGCTCAAGGATATGGAAGACCAGATGGTTAAGATTAAGAAGAATTTAAAGGTAGTTCATGATAGATAAGAATAGAATAGCTAGAGAATTTAAAGTAGGGGAGCATGTACTTTTGAAAGTGAATCCCAAGAAAATATCTTTGAAATTGGGTAGTTGTACAAATATGGCAACCAAATTTTGTGGTCCATTTGAAATATTGGATAGAATAGGGCCAGTTTCATACATGCTTTCATTTCCTACTTCCATGAATGTGCATAATGTATTTCATGTCTCCTTACTAAAGAAATATGTAAATGATCCTAACCATGTTATTGATTGGCATCTGATTCAGGTAGAGATAAAGTGAGACTTTCAGGTTTAGCCAATGCAGGTATTGGATAGAAAGGTCAAAATGCTTTGGAATCGAGTTATAGAGATGGTAAAATTTCATTGGACCTGCTACACTCATGAAGATGTTACCTGGAAGCATGAAGATGACATGCGGGTAGAGTACCCACAACGTTTTGAATAAAATTTGAGATTTTGATCTCTTTTTTGTATATGCATTGAGGACAATGCCAAAATAAGGGGGAGGGGATGTAACACCCTGGGTTGTGAACCCCTATTTTAAATAATGTATTGTTACAATACTGAGAGTTCAAAGTGCCCAAACAATTATTAAAAGTCTAGTGTGCCCAAGAAATGTAATGTTTTGATCATTTTCTAATAATAAACATATCGTTGGCTACTAGATGAACAAGCACTAGAGTTATATAGAGCTATGATTCCACAAGAGAGGGGGCTTGAGGGGATAAATGCTATTTTCTATTCTATTTACCCTTTTGTCTAAGGTAGGGGATCAATTACGTGAGATTCTTGGGGGAGGCCAAGAGGTTATTGATTCCCCATGAAATACTTAAACCTCACCTAGACTATTGGGGGGGTTGGTTGATAGCTCATTCACTCCTTCATCTATTTATGCATTCATTCACTTTCTCACTCATTCATTCATTATGTCTTTAACTATCAATCATTGATCCATCCTCATCTGCATGTTGTCTTGGGAAAGGGAAATGAAATGCCAAATATTAGCCATGGTTTTGTTGGTTGTATTGGTCTCTGGTGTAATCCAACCATGACTCAAGGCCTGCATGTCTGAGATGCATTGGCATATGTCTAGTGTTTTTCATAGTTGTGAGTCCTAAGAGTTCCAGCATTGAGATTTTGGACCAGTTGTGCTGGAGCCCAAAATAAGGAGAAGGGTTTCTTGAGGGACTGCATAGAAGAGAAGGGTCAAAGTACATTCTCTTGGGTGGTGTAGGTTGAGTAGAAGAGAGCTAGGTACTTGGATTGTTGTGAGTGCTGGGAAATCTTGTGAGAGCTTGAGTGTTGACTGGTTTGGGAAGCCAAGTAAAATTCTTTAATCGTCCTTGTGGATTCATAGCCCTGGATTGGGGGTGACATTGTTATTGAGATTTGGAGCAGTAGTGTCTACGGTTGGGTGGAATGTCCTTGGTCTACAACCAGTTGGTGTCATCTTTTACAAAGATAAATTCTCTCTGTTATGGTATTAATTATCTGTATATGAATTTATTCTGCTATGTATTTATATACCATACAATTGAATCTTTAGAGTATGCATGCTTGTTGGTTATTGTTGTGCATGTCATTAAATCCTTTCTTCTATGCGTCCTTATTAATTTAAAAGGTATCGGTGAGATAAATAAGTCCAGGGGTGGGCTTGAAGGTGGCATACCCCAACCTGTGGGTGGCTAGGGTGTGTTAATTTAATATTTAATGTGCAATAATGCGTGAATGTGGACCCTTCGGAAGATCGGGACTCCAAGATGTTTTGGATATTACAATGAATAAGAAAAGAAGGGTTGAAGGCCCAAACCTACCCTTTATCAATATAAACATTTAATATAATTAATTTTGCTATAAATTAATATAATTAATTATATTTGCATCACTTTACAATATGAGTGGGACTCTCCCCAGAACTTTGACATTCGAGAGATTTGGGTATATTTATAAATGCAAGATGAGGAATTTTCGTCAAAGACTGAAGGCTTAGGTATTAATGGATATTGATATTCCTAAGTGCTTCTTTGATATATTTAATCATATTATAATATAATTAAATAAAATTATATTATAATATAATTAATAAAAGAACAAATTTGTGATAATAAATATCAAGTTGAATATAATTAATCCTTTTCCCCAGTAAATAAATAAATATGCATATATTTATATGTATATGTGAAATTACGTGAAAATTTGGTAGGGAGGTGCATGTTGGTGAGGGATTGAATTATATACGTTAATTAAGGTTAATCAACTTAAATATATTATGGAAACATTAACCTCATTGTGTTATAATATAATTACTCATAACCATCATATGAGT
The DNA here is from genome assembly GCA_000966675.3 of Picea glauca. NCBI lineage: Eukaryota > Viridiplantae > Streptophyta > Pinopsida > Pinales > Pinaceae > Picea > Picea glauca. Next base: position 56,390 of record JZKD02S0350546.1, read on the forward strand.
AATTAATTGAATTAGTTCTAAACTACTTCTAAAGAGAGGAAAGAGAAAGTAAGACCTCAGTAATTACTGGGCCATGAGTATTAGGCTAAGAAAAAAATAATTACTGGGTAATTAGTTTTTGGAGAATAATTATCCTTAATGAGGTTTAAGTAATTTATTACTAAAGAATGGTATTCTATGAAATACTAATTAAGTACTTTAATTCAACTATAGGAAAGGGACACATGTCTTTCTCTAGTAGAGCAAGCCTAAGTGCCCTACAATGACATGGAGAATTGATGTTGACTAAGAACATCAGTGTAATGGTGCATGTTAATATTCAATGGGTTGATGAGTTGATTGTGGTAAAGTAGGATTGGTGAGTCTTAGGTGTCGAATGGATCCTAACCATAGGTTAGGAGATATTTCATGCATCAAGACTATCCATTGATAGAAAGGGAATATTACTCGATACCAAATTCATCGAAGGTAAGCGAAGAGTGTGATGGGAGAAGGCCCAAGTTATGATGGATGCAGACCTGCATGGACTGAAGTTCCACATTGACAGTCTATGCTAGTGCCACATCAATACTAGGGTGTCGCCACATCAGTTGGCATGGACAATGAGAGGTCATGAGCATGCCACATGGAAGTAAGAGAGATGTTTCCTATGTAAACCTGAGAACTTCGAAAGGTCATAACAATCATTCCAGAGCTCAGCTCTAAGCAAACTTATCATCGTTGGAAAAATCTTAATGAGAAGAAGACGATTAGAGTGTAATAGAGGATATTTGAAATGATTGTAAAAAGAGAAAAAATTTATACTTCATCCCTTAAGAAGGTACTTAGGGGTTAGGTGTGTGACAGTAATCCCTTGGAAAGCATCTAGCCTATGACCTATTTCTAAGGCTGAAAATCTAAATTACATGTTTTATCGAGGTAACATGGTAGTCAAATCTAGGTTTTATCTACCCAAGGTGGAGTTTGTGGGATGCAATTGCACCTTAATGAGATTTTGAATGGTTTTTTAGAAATACCTCTAGTACTTTCGAGATATGCCCCCTTTCTCCCCTCATTATAACTGATTGTTCATATGTTAAGAACAAAATATAAAAACATCATAAAAACCTTTGAATAAGTACTCAACTCCTTGATGAAGAAATAATTTTAGATAATAAGCCTCTTCGAGGGTGGAACCTCCTTATAAACCACATAAATTTACAAATACAAGATTATTCCAAATGAAAAGGTCTCCTTGGTATATATAGGAGACTAGGAGGTACAATTACAACTAATGGACCCAAGACAACATAAATAAAATAACAATACTAATGTAATATGCCCCAATTAAGGGGTAATGTACCACTATTTAGGTATTAACATGCCCCTCCCCTTCAAAAAAGTGTTTTCCGCAACACTTGAGTAATTATGGATGCTTCTATATAAAAGACTCATATTCAAAAGTGGAATCTACAGCAGGTAGTTTCTTCCACTTAATGAGATACTTTGAAATGGATATATTCCTCAGTTGGAGAGTTCTTCTGTCAGTGATAGCTTCAGGCTCCAATATGATTTTTAATTCCTCATCAAGTTCTAGAAATATAGTTTGAAATGGGATCTTGTCACCTATAAACTTCTTTAAGAATGAAACATAGAAAATTGGGTGTACTCGCAAAGATGCAAGAAACTCCAATTTGTATTCCATAGTACCAATATTTTGAAACACCTTGTAAGGGCCATAGTACTTTGGTGATAATTTATTATCCTTCTTAGCTTTCTTGAGGGAAATTTGTTTGTATGGTTGTAGTATTAGAAATACCCAATCCCCTACTTCAAAAATTATTTCACTATGATGTTGATTTGCTTGTTGTTTCATGTGATTCTATGTTATGGTCAAGTTGTCATTTAAGAGTTAGAGAAATTGTTGTTGATGCTCGATGTGATATTCCACAGCTTGAACCTTAGAATTTTATTTTAGAGAAGCAGTGATGGATGGTGGGTGATATCCATAGAGAACCATAAATGGTGTCATTTTTGTTGCAGTATGAAAGGAAGTGATATACCACTATTCTACTAAGGGTAACCTTGAACCATTGTGTTTTTTATTAGATACAAGGAAACAAAGGTATCCTTCCAGACATTTGTTCACTATCTTAGTTTGTTCATCATATTGAGGATGATAAGATGAGCTATGAGCCAATTGAGTATGCAAACAACAAAATAATTAAGTCCAAAAAAGTCCAGTGAAGATGGGATCTTTGTCACTTACAATAATCTTTTGGATTCCATGTATATTTTGAACTATCTCCATGAATGAAGTGGAAATTGTACTGGATTTGAAAGGGTGATAAAGTGCACAAAATTTTGGTCAGTCTATCCACAATCACCATGATGACACTCTTTCCTTCAGACTTTGGTAACCCTTTGATGAAATCCATGGAAACCTCCTCCCAAAAATGACTTGGGATGACTAATGGTTGTAAAAGAACTGGGGTATTAATTGTTTCCACCTTATTCTTTTGGAAAACCAAACATGCTTCCAAAAAATTTTGAATGTCAATTTTAAGGCCATCCCCAAAAAATTCATTCTTGACCTTGTGGTAGGTTTTCAAAAATATTGAGTGCCCTCCTACCGAAGAGGTGTGAAATTCCAAGAGTACCTTTTGTTTGAATTGGGATTTCTTGAATAAATATACACGATCATTGTACCATAGTGAATCATTTTTCCATGTAAATGTATTTGATGCACCAAAATCCTGCTGCAACCTTTGAATGCGAGTCAACACTTTTTCGTCATTCTTCGATTCATCCCTTTCTTCTATTATCCAAATAGTTTGGATGATCGATATAGTACAGAGAAATGCCTGAACATATTCATCTATTCTTGAGAGTGCATCTACCACAATATTTGTGTTCCCTTTTTTGTAGATGATTTCAAAATCATAACCCAACATCTTGGTCTCCCATTTTTGTTGTTCTTCTGAAGACAGTCTTTGTTCCAAGAAGTATTTAGGACTATCATGATTTGTTTTGACCTTGAAGTTCCTACCTATTAGGTAAAGCCACCATTGCTTCAATGCATGTAGTATTTCCATCATTTCCTTCTCATAAACTTGTTGCTGCTATTCTTCCATAGTTCAATACAAACTTGCAGTAGTAACCTATCAAACACAAAAATCCTCTAAGATTCTTCAATGTTTTGGGAATTGGCCAGTCCATCATGGCCTTAATATTGTTAGGGTCTACCTTGACACCTTCATGAGATACAATATGACCCAAATACTCTACGTCCTTCACCCTAAATAAACATTTGTATGGTTTGGCATATAGTTGTTTCTCTTTTAGTAGTTGCAACACCCTGTCAACATGTCGAACATGATCCTCCCAACATTTCCTATAGTATATCATCAAAAAATACTGACATAAATTTTTGAAGGAAGGGATTGAAAATGGAATTCATCAATGCTTGGAATGTGAAAGGAGCATTTGTAAGGCCAAAAGGCATGGCCTAAAATTTATAATCCCCTTCATGAGTACATAATGTTGTTTTGGGCATATCTTATTCCTTCATTCTAATTTTATGATAACCTGAATGAAGATCCAACTTTGTGAAGTAGATATATCCATGTAGTGCATCTAACAATTCATCAATGACGGGAATGGGAAAATTTTATTTAATAGTGATCTTGTTGAGCTCTCTATAATATAGACACATATGCCATGAGGATCCATATGGATTTCGGTGGCCTCCCACCTATTCCAACTGGCTCATTTTTGGAAGCTTTCCAATTTGGCATTTTTTCCCCTAGTTTTCCGGTCCTTGACTTGGGCAGAACACTGGCAACATATTCAACAAGTTTGCACACCCTACGACAACACCATATCTATGCCAACTTGGAAAAATGATCTGTTGGTATGGGCATGGTTCATTACCTAGGCTACATCATTGATCAACATGGCGTACATGTGGATCCATCCAAAATCCAAGTCATTCATGAATGGTCAGCCCTAACCACACTCATTGAGCTTCAGAGATTATTGGGCCTTATCAATTTCTACTGCAAGTTCATGTTGGTATTTTCCCATATTGCATGGGCCATCATCCAAGTAACCATGTGTGGTGGTAAGGAGAAATGTTTTGTGGAGTCATTCCCAAAAAAAAGCGTTCGATGATTTGAAGTAGCGCTTATGATCAGCCCCAGTACTTTCACTATTGGACCTGCAACAACTCTTTGAGATCGAGACAGATGATTCAGACTATGTTTTGGGCATCATTCTCACTCAACATGACCACCCCATGGCTTATCATTGTGAGAAACTATCATATGTTGTCCATAAGTAGCCAAATTATGACAAATAAATGTACTTGATTGTGCAAGATTTCCACTAGTGGAGACATTACATTCTTGGAAAGGAGACAGTCATCCAAACTGATAATAAGACACTATAGTTCATGCAAACACAAGTAAAATTGTAGAATGAATTCCATCAAAAGTGGTCCATGTACTTGCAGCAATTCCACCTCAACATCAAGTATAAAATGGAAGAACCAATCATGTCACTGATTGTCTGAGTAGACCACCAGTCATGGAAATCACCACGATGCTTGAATCTTGTGGCCATGAGACATCTGGATGGCTCCAACTCTATGAGACATACCTGAACTTCGTCACCACCTACCAAAGTTTGGGTGCAAACACAGTTGTCACTAATTTCCATCTTCAGGATGGGTTGTTGCGTCTTCTAGGCCATATCTGTGTTCTATCAAGTGAGCAAGAAAAGATAATTTGGGAATCCCACTATAGTTAGGTGGAAGGATACTTCGGTGTTGAAAATATAGTGACAATGTTGTAGAAACATTTATACTTGCCAAAACTTCGACAAGAGGTCATCAAGTATATCAAGTCATGCATTGCCTATGAGATTACCAAATTGACCACTAAGAAACAAGGCATGTAAACCCCTCTACCTACTGTTGACATGCCATGGGAATCCATCTCAATGGACCAGAGGTTGGGCCTCCCATCCACCAAGTGGGGAAATGACTATGTTTTTTTGGTTGTGGATCACCTTTATAAGATGGCGATTATGGTCGCCTACAATAAGAGCATCACAATAGAGGACACTGCCAAGATCTTCTTTGAATGAGTATGGGTACGTATTGGAATCCCACAAACCATTGTCTCAGATTGGGAAAATTGATTTCTTGGAAAATTCTGGTCAAGCCTCTCGTCACTGTTGGACACCAAGCTCAAAAAATCCATGGGCTTCCATCCCCAGACGGATGGCTAAACTGAGGTCATAAATTGAATGATCATGCATATCCCATGCATGTATAATTCCAAGCACCATGTCACATGGGATGAGAGTTCAACATAGCTAAAACCAAGCCCTTCATAGCTCAACTGACCGCAACCCCTTTCAAGTGGGGTTGGGATTCCAACCATTGGATCCCATAGATATTGCACTACCCCTTGCGGTCTCCTCGACTGACTCATCACCTGCTCTAACTAAAGTTGAAAAATCCACCAGGTTCATTGAGCAGATCCAACACATATGCCAATAGTTTCAATATATCATACAAAAGTTTAATGAAAATTATAAGAAACGCCATGATCAACACCGGGTGCCACATAAGTTTAAGGTGGACGACAAAGTTTGGTTTCACTTGCAGAAAGAGCGCCTTACAGGACCTCATCGAAAGATTCTCTAACTCTATTATAGGTCATACACCATAACAAAGGATATGGGTGATAATTATTTCAATATAAACATTCCTCCTTTCGTTGGCTTGCACCCAGTGTTCAACGTGGATATCCTTTGACCGTATTTCCCACCATTATTGGACTCCTCAAAGATAGTAGAACAACTGGAACCAAAAGAGATCAACCCCAAATACATATAACATGAATCTCATGTTAATATTGTGGACAAACAAATCAAGGGCACTCGTCAGCAAAGGATCCATGTTTATCAAGTTGTCAAAGCAGGGCAACTCTTGCACCAAGGCAAGTGGCTCACTTAGGGCCAAATTCAACATAAATTCCCTCATCTGATGGAAGAACTCAACGCAATGGATAAAATTATGCCTAATGGGGGAGGATTGATATATATGTATTTCGGTGGCCTCCCACCTATTCCATCTGGCTCATTTTTTGCATTTTTCCAGTTTGGCAATTTTTTCCCTAGTTTTCGGGTCCCTGACTTGCATGGCCATTTTGAGGCCCCAAACAATGTTTTTTAAGGGCTCTCCATAGTCGGAATGAATTGTACTAAATAGTATAAAAAAATCTATGATAAATAGTAGAAAAACATGTAGTCCTCATATATACCTTTCTAACAAGCTATCATATGCCTAAAATGGAGATCCTATGCAAAAGTTACGACCCTGAGAAACTTATGTACTAACTTAACCAAACAGGGCCCACATGAATTTTGGCGCTTCATCTCCTAGGGATAGGTTTTTTGGATGTCTAGGGTTTTTTACATTCCTGTTTATTGTAAAAAGGCATTTAGAGCCTCATTGTAATCATATTCTTGCGAATGAGTGCAACCGTCACATCTCTTCTCATAGATAAGTCACCACCATTCTAGCAAGCTTGTTTCTACTGCATTTTACAGTTTCAACTTATTTATTTATTGAATAGAAACCAATTTTATTGTATATCTATTATTTTGTGTTAAGCATATTTTGATAATAATATGTATTCAATTTGTTCTACAAATATATTCTGGATCAGTGGTATCAAAGTGGTTTGCTCCTTTTCGTTCTTAATGCATGTCCCCAATGAGGTTAGGGTACAAAGAATTGGGTCTCTATCTTGTTTCTCTTGAGGTCAAAATCTCTCGCACGACCAAACAACCTCTCATGGTAGAAGAAAATAAAGACGACGAGATATGATATCCCTTCAAAATATTTCTCAAGGAATCCCTCACACAACAGAGGAACGGGATGATGGATTGTTTTGCGCAAATCCTTTGATGACTACCAACAGGCAACACATCTTCCTCAAATGGAGGCGTCGCCCCCTTCAAGGATATATTTGAAGGAAATATATACGTAGATGTAATAGACAAATGGTTGAATCTGCTAGAAGGGTATTTCTCTTTCCATAACTTCTCGAATAGAGAAAATATTACTTTTGTGCTCCTCAAAGTCGTCCCCCATGTGAAAGATTGGTGGGAAACTTTCTATGAGAAAAAGGAAACATAGGAACCCTCATTATTTACAATCGTAGTCACCTGGGAGTCCTTCAGGGATTCTATTAGGGAACAATACTACCCTATTGGAAGTTATGATGACTTGTACACAAAATGGACCATGATGCAGCATGAAAGAGACCAAGTGATGCTCAAGTTCATAAATATCTTCCATACCTTGCGCACCAAGATGGGTATCAAATATTTTGAGTGACATCTATTCCTCAAGTATCACGATGATCTGCCTAGATACATCTAGAATGAAATGTAGTTTTTGGACATTTTATCCTTGAGCATGACCTATTGATGTGCCATCAAAATTGAGCAGAAGCTCAAACAAAAGACGCGAGAATTTGGGCCTAGGATCCCCTCACAGAAAAATCCAGGAAAGGGTGGCCCCAACCAACATAAAAAAGGAAAGAGAAAAGATAGACAACCTCAAGACAACCGATCCAAGCCACAAGCAAATAAGAACACCAAAAAGACAAATAAAGATATTGGGAAGTGGTGCAACTTCCATAAGATCCCCTGAAATAACATTGCTAATTGTCGCTCAAATAGTGACTGGTGGTTGAGGTGAAATCCTCTGAATCCGATGTAGGATCCGAATATGAGTTAGAACCAGAAAGGGGGAGATATATAATAGATGCAGAACCCAGTGCTACCATTTCTACCACCAAACTCCAGCACGGTGAACTAAATGGGACAGAGGAAGGTGAGTGCATTTTTAATTCACATATGTGGGTGAATGATACCCCACTGCACTTCATCGTTGATAGTAGTATCCAGAAGAACCTCATCTCAGCAGAGGTTTTCAAGTGAATTTACCTGCCAACAACACCGCACTAGCATCCTTACACAATCGGATGGCTCCACCAAGGAACTGATATCCACGTCAGCCAACAATGTCGCTTGTCATATGACATCAAGCCCTTCAAAGACAAGGTATTGTGTGATGTTTCCCCTCTCAAAGTTTGTAATGTTATTTTGGGCCAACCATATTTATGAAAACGTCATGTTGTACATGAGTCTAGGCCTCGTAGTGTTATTATTACTTTGAACAAGAAATTGTACAGGATAACCGAGGCAGTCCCACCTAGTGTTATTTCCTTGATCTTTGCCAAGCAATGCATAAAGGTCATCTCTCAGAAAAGGAAGTTTTTCTTCTTCATTATTCTCTCTCAGAATGAGAAAAATATCACAACCACATTCAGGATCTTTGTGAATGACCTCTCCAAACAATAGAATCAAGTGGCTAAGTTTTTGGAATAATACTCAGATATATTCTCCTCACCTATCAAGGTACTTTTGCACTATCAGGTCAAGAACCCCATCGATATGACCCCCAACACACCGCTGCCAAATGGGCCAGTATACCGAAGCTCTCTATTAGAGAATGAGGAGATCTAGCAATAGATCCAAGAACTACTCCATAAGGGGCACATCCATCCCATCTCATCACCTTGTGGGAGCCCAATTGTGATGGTATAGAAGAAATATGGAACTTGGTGACTCTGTATTGATTACTAGGCCCTGAATAAGATCATAGTCAGAAACTAATACCTGATTCCCCGAATTGATGATCTCACAGGGGCCAAATACTTTAGTAATATTGATATGAAGTATTTCTACCACTGGAGTCTCGATAGAACATACAAATGTATGGAAGACCGCCTTCAAGTCAAAGGAAGGTATTTTTAAATGGTTGGTCATGCCCTTTGGTTTGACAAATGCTCCAACCAATTTCATGAGGATGATGGAAGATATCCCGCGACCATTCACCAATACTTTTGTGGTGTTGTATATGGATGACATCCTCATTTATAGCAAGACTAGGGCAGAACATTTGCATCATATTCAACATGTTTTTCACACCCTGCAACAACACCATATCTATGCCAACTTGGTAAAATTCTCCTTTGGCATGGACAAGGTTCATTACCTAGGCTACATCATTGATCAACATAGAGTACATGTGGATCCAACCAAAATCCAAGTCATTCGTGAATGGCCAGTGTCGGGCCCTTCATTTTTGGGATAAGGAATTGCACAAGTTTTGACTGAGCACGAGTTACGCAAGGTTTAGAAGAATCTAGAAAATAGATTAAGTAAGAGCAATAGAAGGAAGTTGTGAAGGAAAAATAAACGCCGGATAAGCAAAAAATGGTTGCAAAAGAACAAGGAAGCGCGTAAGGAAAGATGGAAGACACAACCTATCTATATATAGGGTTGAACATAATTGTAAAAGGGTTAGTTGGTTGGGATTTTAGTGGTTGTGTGTAGCTTGATGGGTTAACTAGTTGGTCAATTGAATTGTGATCAAGCTCAGTCTGAGATTTCCCTCTTGGTGAAGTTGTTGTAAGTCAAGTCGAGTCAAGTCCTGAGTTTGTACTGTAACCAATGTATCATTATGAGAGATAGAGTTCTGTGATATGAGTCGAGTCCAGAGTCTGTACAGAGCTCCACTGAGTATTTTTGAGTATGTAATTAAAGAAGGATTCTAAAAATAATATGAAGACGGACCTGGATTTTCAAAATATGATGTGTCTCTATGTGTTTCACTTATGCATTAAAGTACTTATTTATGGTTCATAATTTATTCTTTATGGTTCTGTGTTGAAAGTCTTGTTCATAACGTAAGTAGGTTCAATTCTTGCACACTTAAGATTTAGATCTGTTCATGTCTCCTGCATAAGGTCTGGATGAGTCTTGAAGGTTTTTTGGATCCTCCTAAGTCTTCTCCTTACCCTTCCCTATCTATTTGTCTCAGCAACAATTCCAATGAGACTTCTTCTCTTCAGAGGAGATGAAAATTCCAACGCTCTAGACTACTCGGTACCTTTTGTTGGTAACCCGAGAAGGACCCTGGTCTGATCAAACTTGTGCCAACAAAATGGTTGCGTTGTTGGGACTTGCATTAAAAGGGAACCTATAGGGAGGATTCTTCCACGTTTCCATAGATATGATATTGATCAATGGTGGGAAATAAATTGTGACATCTTCATATGGAAAGAAGTTGAATTTAGGAGAAAATCGATGGAAGACACTCGCGAAGCAATATTTTGCTCAGAAAGATCGAGTGACCAGTATGAGATTTTCTAGGTTAAGTTTCTGAAAGAATTTTTCCACTGGATAAAGAGGCTCCAAGAAGCTCCAGAGTTCTAAGGATGAGTGAAGAGGATCTGTTCTTGGGACACTGAAAATATAGCAACACTTCAGAGGCTATATTGTCCAGTCATGTGGGTGATTGATTTCTGGGTCAGTACCACACTAGAAGGATATATCATCAAATTTGCAACTGAGAACCACCAATATTTTTCATGAGCATAGGTGATTTTCAAGAAATATGCAAGGGGAATACTATGTTAGCACTAGAAGTCACCCCTGGATTGTGGCAGAGGTAACCCTGATACCCATCAATTTGTATGTCACAAACAATAAATATTAAGGTGGTCTAATGGATGAAGACTAAGGATGGTAATGTTTTAACTCAGAAAATTGGATAAAAAATCATAAGAAGGTGAGGTCTTAGTCTAACTTCAGTCAGTAAGTTTTGTATAGCAGTGAGTAGGGGGAATAACTTAAGAAGAGTGAAGAGGTCTTCCATGAACGTCTGGTCTTCTAGCAGCCTAAGGAGGAAAAAATCAGAAAACAAGATCCTTTTGGATTGGGAGATTTAGGAGACTGAAAACATTATGACAATACTGCAATCAAACATCCATTAAAACATGGTCACAATAATCCATGTGAATCCTTCAATCATGAACATTCGGTATCATATGCATAATAAGATGGAGTAAGAAAGGATGACTTTGATTAAACAAGAAGTCTCAAATACAGATACATAACTAGAAACAAGAGGCTTTGCTAAAAACTTACAATACGGGAGCCTAGCTCAACCATCAAACATCAAAACATATAAAAAATGAGTATTTATACTCAAAGAAACTCGCTCCCTTAAGAATTTCACTCTAGTTATTGCATTTAAGGCTTGGCATCTGCTGCTTCTTCTGTCATGCTACACTTGCATTCTTCTATTAGACGCAAGATCGGATTGGTATGGGGTTCACAAGAAAATATATGACAAGAAATTTCTGGCTGACAATATTCCCTTCACGGCCGACTCTTCCATTCTTTCCATTTATGTGGTGAATCAATATTTCAACTACCTTCCCCATTTTCATTAACTACTTTCATCCGGATCAGGGCGAAGCTTGACATCCATGAATTCTCCAGGCAGACTCATAATTCCTTTAGTCAATTCTAGAGCCTCAATACCATGCATATATTTCTTTGTGACCAAATCGAGCACTCTAGTCTCTTGCGCACCCCCCTTTCTTTGCCCCATGCGACCACGAGCTGTGACCCCATGCTTATTCGATGCGAAATCTCAGGATTTCTTATTTCGGGAGTTTTCACTCCCTTTGAATTCCAACATCACGATGCATGAAATCGCGAAAATTCCTTTGAGATTGACGGTTGGTATTTCTTTAAAATGGACGACCAAGATCCTTTCCTTGACAACACGAAACACCAATTATGAGATGAGAGTTGGCCACTCTTTCTGGACTTGCTTCCCATGTGATCAAGTGGTGAGACCACATGCCCAATTCTTAGGCGTTTCAAGGTTTCACACCATGTTCCACTTCTGAAACCTCGATCCGTGAAATTGTGCTCTTGCTAATCCAGTGCTACACGTCCCTTAATTTGGACAACCCATATTGAAAACATCAGCCTTTTGAGTATTGATATTTTAGGCTATGGATGCACCTTTACGAAAAGAATCCTGAACTCACGATTCACGATCCTTTGATATTTTTTGATGTCAGATCAACAACCCTTGGCTCCTTATGATCATACGGACTAGATCTTCCCTTTCATGAATCAGGATTTCGTAATCCTTGCTGAACAATTTTACAACATTTGAACTCATGATTCCCACGCCCACTTGATTTGAGTCCATATTAGACTGATCTCAGTGCTGCAGCGTGTGACAATGAATACTTGAATGACATGGATGGACAATGAAAGGATTAGTGATAGAGGCTGAGGGAGTGAGCTTTCAAAATAGAAAGGGCAAGTAGAAAATGGATCTATCAACTACAAAGGGGGAAAAATAAGGATGTTGCCAACAAAAATAATGAAAATGGGGCAAGGGTACAAACTCAGGTAAATAGACACATGCCTACGGGCCTTGAAAACTTCATGTGATAACATTTGGCTCCATAGGGGATGGCATGCTCCCCACGAGATGACAAGAATGCACAACTCTAGTGCCTTGCTTTGGGTTATGGAGTCTCCTACTAAAAAAAAAATACATAAAACACAGACGGTGTTATCACCCCATAAATTATGGGAATCAACTGATGACTTGGATATTATCTATATCTAGTGTTTTCATTGACAAATGATTTTTCATTCTGTAAATAATTTGAGAAAAAGAAAAAAGAAAAGAAAAAAGAAAGGAAAAAAACAAAAGAAAAAGAAAAGAAAAGAAAAAACAAAAGAGGGCATAAAAGAATTGAAAAGAAAATCCCCATGAAATAATAGTAACTTGGCCATACCTTTCAAGAATGGCCAAGTTCTTTTTAAATTTAATGTTGCTAGGTTAGTGAATAAATCTGACCAGACTGTCTAATCCTGGTTAGATAGCCCTTAGTTTAGATTAGTGAATAAATCTGACCAGACTGTCTAATCTTGGTTAGATAGCCCTTAGGTAGAGTAATTTCTTAACCCAACAGTTTAATCTGGGTTAATTATCTTAGGAAGATAGGTTAGCAGGTAGGTTAGTTTCTTCATTTTCTTCACCACCCATGAAACCAGATTGATGAAAGTGTTACACCATGTCTCCTTTGCCTAACAATAGTTTAGATGATGTCCCCTTGGTGGTGTCTATGTGAAAAATTGGGAAAAAACCCATAAAATGCTTTATATCCTAAGTTTTTCCCCAAGTTCATATTTCTCCGCTCCCAGCTTATGTTTCCTACACATCTCAATGGTTCTGATCTAGGCGCCAAGATCTGCAGTGAACAGCGCATTTCAGACCCCCTGACCATTCAATTTTTTTTTTTTTGGGGGGGGGGGGGGTTCGGAATCGGTAATAACATGGGCGCACATCTGGATGGCTCAGGGAAGGGCGCTTGAATCAACGGTCCACAATGGATTCTGGACCCCCCCATCTGTTCTTCTTTTAATGGAGGGGGGGGGGTCCGGAATGAGTATTAAAGAGTGCGCTCAGATTTGCGGCCAGGAAACAAGCGCGCAGATCAATGGATCACAATGGATTTCGGACCCCCCCTGGTGTTCTGCTTTTAACCGAGGGGGGGGGGTCCAGAATGGATATTCCTTTCGGCGGGCCCCTGGTCATATGTGGCATCAGCTTATTGGTCCTCAAGTCCCATCCCCCACATGCTATCTGACAGCCCATCACTCATGGACATCATCCTCCACTGAGGCCACTTGTTCCACTTGTTCCTGGGGTCGTGTCACATCCCATAACTGCTGCCAGTCCCTGCTGTTAGTCCTTTTCCATTTTCACTCATGACCGACCCCCTTTTGTGACCTTTACCTCCAATCCCTGGCCTCCACATCACCCGTCCATATGTTTGGGTCACCGTCACCTGCCAACTCACCCCCAAGTGGCCCGTTGCCCATTAATTACTGGATAATATACCCGTTGTCATGCTGACTGATTTCCCGTGTCCGACCGACCCCAATTTCAAATAAAACTACTGTTATTCCCCTTTCATTCATTATTCGTCCATCGTGCCTGAAAACTTACCTCTTATTCCTCCATTGCTTCCCTGTTGCCTTCATCCATAGTCAGTCGACCCCACTAACATATTATTTATTGTAGGTACTGTTGTAGAAATGGTGCCAAAGCCAAAGCTAGTGGAAGGAGAAGAGAATCCTTTTCTTCCTCCTCTTTTCGACCTGGACAAAATCCCATTGGTTGATAAAGATAGATTGATCACAGATACCATTTGCGACATTGATTTTTTAGACCTCCATTCATGGCTCCGGGAGGTGTTCTTGGACCAGAGCGATGAAATTGGACTCTAGGAGTCCAATTTGCCCCTGTACCTTTTTCCCCAGATACATCACTTCCCTGAATTCGTGCTGAAATGCCAAGCTCACTATATCCCCGACCAGAGGGCCATCGTCTCTTCATCTGGAGACGTCCTCTTCATCATCACTCCCGAAGACATTGACCAGATGATGCAAATTCCCCGTGCTGAATCTACATCCCCGTTCAATTCAGAAATCCTCACTGAGTTATATCAGAAAATGACCTTTCCCCAGAGAGCTCAGATATTCGAGCTTTTCCTCCCCACTTCCGCTCGATTCTCTTCCACAAATCCCCCTTACCCGTCATCCATGTTCTCCACCAAGGGAAACCAAATCATTTCTTCACTTTGTGCCCTGCTAGGTTACTATTCCGACCAATGGGTAGATGATCCTATCCTGGGTTTTCTATCCATTTTCTCAAATGATGAAAATCCCACTATGCAGTTTAATTACAGCACCTTCTTGGCTGAAAATATTCACGAACAGTTCGTGAATTTTGGCACAGAGGGCATGTTCAGATATTCTTCTATACTAGCGTACATGTTCGTTTACTTTCAAGCCGACAAATTCAGTTTATCCATGCAGAAGATGGACGCAGACAGAAGGCCCCAGCCAGTCATGGTATGGACTTCTCTTCTGAAGCATAACTCCACAGAGTATAGCTTCAAGGTTTTCATTGATCTTTTCTATCACCCGGTGGTAAGCATGTTGAGCGGCAGGCCTGAGCCCTAGATAAATGACGAGGTCTAGAGAATTCTACATCTCTCGGACAATGCAAAGACAGGAGACTGGTTCCTGTATCAAAACCACACTGAGATCAGAGTTTTCGGGTGCGAATTGGCACCCTACAAGCTGCCAAAGTACGTTTTGGTAAGAATTTTTGCATTAGAGTATATTAGACAAATTATGAATTCAGACGAAATTCATTTTGTCTCATTAAAAAAAAAGCAACAACTGTGCATCAAGGGGCAGATAGGTTCTTTTATCTACAACAGTCGTGGTGCTGGTGAAGAAGTAGACCGGATGCTGAGAGAGATGAAGTTTTTATTAAGTTTCCCCTGGCACTATGATCCATGTAGGATCATTTCAGAAATGTGGGTGCGAAATAAGAATGTCCCGTATGTGCATGAGTCCAGACCCGAGATCGAAAAGTTCGCAAATCAAATAGTCTGGGTGCCTGACACCTTAGTCGAAATGGAATAGCAAGTTGAAGTGGAACAACAGGTGCCCTCGACAAGTGTGCCACCCACTACCACACCTCAGGTCCCCAAGGAAAAAAGGCCTCGACAAGAGTCATCTCCACCTGTAACATAGGTGTCATCAGAGGAATTCCAGATGCATGCCAAGAGGCCAAAGACAGTTTCAACGCCTAGAATGACAGTAGAACAAGAAGTCTCGCCTACCACAGTAACTACCCCAGTGATCAAGCTGGGCATTCTACCTTTTGTTTCGAGCCAGCATAAGTCAATCACAATAACAATACCAAAGAAATCCATAGATTCTCCCCTGGATACTCAGCCAAGCAAAACTGGGCCCAAGTTGGACATTTTCGAGAAATACAAATTGATCAAGAAGAAGAACTAGACCCTCACTAGCAGTACTTATGCCCAGTTTCAGAAGCAGTCATCCACCTCTTAGCATAGGCTTCTTTCGACTTTTGACACATAAAAGGGTAGGATTCACATGGCTTACCTCCAAGCATAGGTACCAGATCCCAAGGTTATTTCAGACTACAAGAGGGCCACTTTCGAATTCCAAGCGAAAGACGTGCACCCAACAGATCTGATGGATCTGCACAAACAAACAAGGGAGATGGTTTTCCACACATTGGCACATGCTTCAGCCTTGACAGCTAAATTTCAGGTATCTCTTAACAATGCTCAAACATAGCTTAAGCTGGAAAAGATATCATCTTTTGCGAAAGACAACAGAATCAAGACGTTAGAGGAGATGGTCCTCAAGATCAGTTATGATCCTGCAAATGTCAAACAAGTAGAAGAGATGATAAAGAAAAATAATGCAGACATCACATCCTTAAGAAAACAACTGAAACTCCCGCCCAAAGAGGACTCACAAGCGAAAGAGATAGCAAAGAAAGAAGGTGAGAAGGATGAGCTGCTAAAGTTGCTCATGGAGCAAAATGCTCAACTCAAAGAGATGGAGGCTGAGATGAAGAGATTACTAAAAGAGAAAGAGCAGATGAAACCAATGGAAGTCATTCCATTGAGTGCTATTCCTATCTCAGGCACTAGCACAACAACAGTAACAACAATCCCATCTACAACACCAGTGTCACTACTAGATGGAACAACAGACCTTGCCAAGTCCATGGAGAAGATGAACCTGCAAGAGACAGAAATCAGCAGGCTTAATAAAGAATTGGAGAACCTCCAAGAGCTCAAAACTTCCTTCCAGACAAGCCTATCCAAAGAAAAGTAGGTAACAAAGCATCTCAGGAAGGAGTTACACCAGCTCCAAAAGCAAACAATGGCAGGGAAGACTTTGGCTGAGGTCAAAGAGAATGTATGGACGGACATCACCAAGTCCATAAATGAAATCTAGCCCATGATCCAAATCATGTTTGAGCAAAATGAGTTTCTCCATAGGAGAAAACAGTCCATCGAGAAAATCAGAGTGGAATTGGGAGACATGCCAACACAAGCAAATGAGATCATCGGGTTCCTAAATTCCAAGACCAGAGAAGAACTAGAAGAGCTAAAGATCGAGGAAAGAATAGAGAGCATACTTGAAGTAGAAAGGGTCTTAACCAAGAGAAGTCTAATTCTTTAGCTTGAGGAAAAGGTTCAAGTCATGGATCAAGGAGTATAGAAGTTCTTCAATAAGATTGATGCTCTCCAAAAGAAAGGCCTACCTGGTATGAAGGTCATTAATGACAAACTAATGGCACTCCCGGATTACAAGAAGAGATTGGCTAAAGTGTCTAAGGAAAGTTCAAGGTTTACCAACATACAAGGGAGCATCATTGGCAAAGCATTCATGGATGCTTTGCAGTTGGACATTAGTATCCAACACGAGATTCGATACATATTCCTCATAAAGCCTACATTTGCTAAGTATATAGACATGGATGAGGTGTATCAGAGACTACTCAAAGTCACAGTGCCAAGTCATCTCAGATGGGAAGAACTCTGCGATCTTATCGATTAGCAGATGAGCTGTCCAGGTCCAGTCACCTATCCAGTCAAAAGAGGTTACATGGGAACCTCGCCAACGGCCTACCCCATAAATTCCGCATGAAGTTGTACTGAGTCATCAAGCAGTTTTGATTAGTTAAATCAGTTAGGCTAAAAATAGAATAAGCACGTCTTGATCAGTTATGATAGGAACGTTTGTAATTTGAACTATAAATACTTCACCTTTCAAGGTATTGAGGGTTGTTGATCTTCACACCCTGGTGCTACCAGACTGTAACCATTTTTGAAGAGATCTGCCATTAAAAAAGAGGAAGCACTTTTACGGGATTCTTGCGTGTATTCACTGGTGACGTTTTTCTCTAAGTTGAATGTTTTTCTTGCTTTGTGATCATATTGTTTTCTAAAACTAATCTTTAAAAGTAATGTATGTTGCAGGATTTATCTTAGATACCCTGTTTCCGACTTTAAAGGTTTTAAAGTTTATCTTCTAAGGTTTTCAATTAAGGAATTCTTAACTGCTTCTTAGTTGAGTGATCTTTCTCATCTTTTCTTCTGTCCATCATTTAAAATTATTGAAGATCCAGTGAGTATATTATCTCACCCTGTGGAAGTATTTCCTTTACATTTATGGTTTGTATCTCATATTGATTATAATACAGACCCCATAGCCCAATGGAGGTGTAGACTGTCTCAACCAATTCATAAACACTTTTACAACAAAACCTACTTGTTCCTTTACCTAGCCTAATATCTAAATTAAAAACAAAGCTAAATCATATAGAGAGATCCCTCTTTGAAGCTGGAAGGGATAGATCCCAGCTTTAAAAGTGGTTGGATAAAGTTACCTTTGTATATTTCTTCTTTTGCAACCTCTAGGAAATTTACCAAGTGCTAACATAATGGCGACTCCACTGGGGAAGAACTAAAAAATTGATAATTTCACGTTTTCTTTCCCCTCAAAGAGCGTTTGATTTTGAGAAGAAAGTAATGTTAAAGGTTGATCAAACTTTGCACATTTTATTTTCATACCCACAAAATTAAAAGGTATATATATAAAAACCAAAAATAGTTCTGGCTTCCAAGAAAGTTCACACTCGATCTCATCCCGACCCGGAACTCTCAATAGTGATAAATAACCTCGAGCATTTTCTCATGCTAAAGGCCTCGGTTGTCAGCTCAGGGACTCATACTGCCCTGCATAAGTCTCTTTCCTTTTCCAGAGAACCAGATATCTCTCAAAACCTTGATCTTGATACATTTCTACCTCGAAGCCTGGTTAGAACACGGTCTGAAACTTTTATGTCTAGACTCATCTTTGACCCAACTGTGTTGCAACCCCAAACCCTCGAAGTCTTGTCTTCCATGACTAAACTACAAATCACTACCTCAGTACCGCTCAGTCCCTCCTCTTCATTGTCCTTATTCGCTACCTCTCCGACCATCCAGGTTGTCGTTCCACCTCCTCCACCCATCATGGAAGCTTGATATGCTCCTTTGGTGTTGGCTACGCCGCTACATGCCATGCCCCAAGACTACCAAACAAGACTTCCATAGTTCGATGCAACCGTACCTTTGAACACCCAACAACATGTGGACAAGATGAATGACTATTTCGACTTGCAAGAATTTGACGAGGCTGACGTTCAAATGCGACTGTTTGCCCAGAGTTTGACAGGAGACGTCAAGAAATGGTTCAAAGCTTTACCTGCCGCCTCAGTTCCTGACCTTGTTGCGTTCCATAGAAGTTTTCTCGACAGATGGGAGGTAAAGAAAAATCCTCTCCAAATACTGTCAGAATACGAGAACATAAAAAGAAATCAAGGTGAGACGGTACAAGATTATTGCACCCATTTTAACAACTTGTACAATGCAATCCCAACTGAAATCAAGCCTCCACAGGGTTTGGCATTGATTAAATTCCCTGATGGATTTGATGCTGACATGTCTTACCAGTTAAGAGAAAGAAATGTTGCCACCCTAGAGGACATGCAGAAGAGTGCTATTAGTGTAGAGGCCAACCTGTTGGCGAAAAGGGCCCGTCAGAGATCAGAAAGGAGAGTCACAATCAAAGAAGAACCTTCCTCGTCAACCACTGATTCCAAATGGGATTCCGTGGTCAGAAATTTGGAACTATTGCTGGAAAGAGTGAATGTGTCAGACAGAAATCCTCCGAGAGACAACCCCCCTGCACCTCTGATTCGGAACCCCAACTTTAGGAGAAACCCTACTCAGATTAGACAGAGAGATCCTCGAGATCAAAGAGAGAAGAGGGGCCCAGATAAGAATATTAGACCACCCCTACAAGAAAACTACGCTGATGAAGGGGGAGAAGTGATTGAGGAAGTGGAGGAAACACACATCAACCTCATGGGCATTCATGACAATGAGGCTATTTTCCTCACCCAAGAAGAGCAGGAAATCTTTCTGCTAAATCAAACAAAGGTAAGTGAAGAAGCCGAAGACGTGGAACAACAGGCCTTTGAGAATGCTATTCTGGAGGTACACCAGCAGTACAATCTGCGTAGAAAGAAGACAGAAGGGGATCCTTCCAAGAAGACAGTCGAAACCAAGAAAACCCCTAAACCTTCTACTGAAAAGTCTACTGAGAAGACTCCTAAGAAGACTTTTGCCAAGAATATTTTTGAGAAAAGTAAAGATGACGCTCCTTTGAAGAAAAACATCACCATTCTGAAAAGACCGTCACAAGCTGTTGCTTCACATGTTTACCCGCCGAGTACTTCTGAGCCGAAGAACATGGTGGACAAATCAGAACCGACGAACCAAGGTAGAGCTCTTACACCCTTTAGCCTTGAAGGGGAATTGGCAAAATTAAAAATTCCCATCCCTCTCACAGAGTTGATGAACAGAGATGGATACTGTTCACAGGTAATAAAATCTCTGGCCATTAAACCTGACATAGGCACCAAGGCCTTGACTATTGGATCGGTGACTCATTCAGACACTGTGAATCTTACTGATGATCATCCTGAACTCCTTTTCGAACCTGAAGTTGATGGTTGAGACGATACTAGTGATGTAGTGCCCTTTTACATTAGTTTAAACATACACGATTTGATATTACATAACGCTATGCTGGAATCAGGTGCCTCACATAATCTGATGCCTAAAGAAGTAATGAAAAAACTGGGACTGGAGGTCACCACACCATACAAGGATATACACTCATTCGACTCCAGCAAAGTCAAATATATTGGTTTGATCAAAGACCTATGCATCACCCTGGTTCAGATCCCTTCAAAAAGCATGGTAATGGATGTAGTGGTTGCAGACATCCTACCTAAGTATGGAATGTTGCTCTCCAGGTCTTGGGGAGCTAAGTTGAAAGGAACCCTGCAGCTGGATATGTCTTACACCACTATCCCAGTGTTTGGACAATAGAGGAGGTTATACAGAGAAACACTGATGAAGTACATGGTCAGTAGTCAAGAAAATCCGCACAATTACCCCCTTTACTCTACACATTCCGATTTAGATTCATTCATCTTGTACAATGATGGTGATACAGAAGAGAAAGATACGCATCTGATGGAAGATGTATCTAGTCAAGATGAAGGTCCAAAAATCAGTGAGGTAGCAAAGATGAAAAATGTAATCACCGAAGATTTCCCCGCCAATTTCTGGAGTATGGATTTTGATGGAGCTGTGAGTAAAGAAGGAGCAGGAGCTAGAGTTTGGCTGCATAATCATCGAAACAGGTATTCAGTAAATCATTCCTACAAATTAAATTTCCAGTGCACTAACAACGTTGCCGAATATGAAGCTTTAATGCTCGGTCTGAAGCTGTTGAAAAAAGTTGGTGCTAAGCAAATAATGGTAAGGGGTGACTCTGAATTAATAATCAAGCAAATTAAAGGTGAGTATGCTGCTA
>JZKD02S0350546.1:94071-108743 GCA_000966675.3 Picea glauca
TCAAGAAACAGACTCAAGATATGAGAGATCCTTGAAGCGAGATGCCATAGTTGAGAAGTGGTGGCGTGGAAAGATCAGGAAAGAAGTAAGACAGTCTAAGAAGTTGAGGAAAGAAGATGAATTGTGAGAAGTAGAGGAAAGACATATGGAAGAGTTGTAGAAGATGAGAAGACAAGAAAGATTGGTCACTCAAATATTAAATGAGAGATAAGTACAGAGAGAAAGAAGTCCCTAGGAGGTTGGACAAGAAGGAGAAGGTGTATATGTAAGAGAGGAAGAAGCTGACATGAATCTTGAAGAATAAAGAGAAGATTCAACCCTAATAATAGGAGAGATCAAGAATCCAAACAAAGAGATCATCCTAGTGGAAGCAAATGAGACCCCCCAGATCAAAGAAAACAACCCCGAAGCTAGTGGTGGAAAACTTGAATCACCCATACCCCAAGTGTATTCTATACAAGCGGTAATTTTGATACTACCTTCTCATGCTAGTTATGTTCTAGTACAATTAGTTAGTCAATCAAAAACATGAAGCACGAGTACAAGGAGGATATTGGGATCCCCTAGTAGATTGCAAGTAGGACTGTTAGGGTTCATATTGATAAGAACAACAATATGAGAAATGGTTGTACATGCGGGAGGTTTGATTGCATGATACCCATAATTTTGGGGTAAGGGAGATGAAGACATTGAACAACATTGGTTCTTGTGTGAAGCAATCTGGAGATCTAGAGGGAATTCAGATGCGAATAATTTGGTCGAGTTCCAAACTACCTTCATGGGTCATGCTCTCAAGTGGTACATGAATATCATTGAGCTAGGATTTCCAGGAATGAAGGGTCAAGCATTCACTCTTGTCCAGGTATGGACAAGGTTCATAACAGAGTTAAAACTAACCCAATCAGAACAACAGGCTCTGTCTGTGTTGTGTGAAATCTAGCAATGGGAAGGCGAATCAACATGGGAATACAACCAAAATTTAAAAGATGCTATAGGGATTTTGGCACATCCAATCCATGAAGAACATCAAAGGGAGTGGTACATTCAGGGGTTGCTTCCTTTGACTCAGATTCCACTAACGCAACAACGGACAGGCACTTTAACATACGCCTTGGAACAATCGATGAAGATTGAATCCATGGTGAGATTCCCTGGGAGCTTGAGAGTGAACATACCCCCAGTAGATGTGAATTTGGTGCAACTACAAGGGAAGATATCGATGCTTACAGAAAATATCCAGGAGCTGACGATACCCAGACTAGGACGACAACAGGTTTGGTGCATCAGATGTTATACAAAAGGACATATGGTGAATGAATGTTCGTGAATAAGGGGAATGGGACATCCTTAGAATTTGATCGTACCCACACCAGGACCCATGAGAGGAGTTGTGCAAGTGTCTATGAACTTGCCATTCCATAACCCCACCCCGTATCATGATTTCCTAGGAGGCCAAGTAGCACCAGTAGTTGAGTATTGTGAAATCTGTCGAATTCATTGACATGGGCCAGGATAGTGCCCCATTATGTAGAAATATTCGACAATACCAAATATAGTTTACTGTGAATTCTACGCATCTACCACACACACTAACAATCAATGTAGAGTGCTAGATGTACTTGTAGACAGGTTAGACCGAACAAAATTCAGGGTCACCAAAAATCCTCAGGGGCTAGGAAGAGGTGGAAGAGGTGGAGCAGGAGGAGACTTCAAAGGAGGGAGAACCAGTGGAAGAGGGCCAAGCAGATTTTATAACTGTGATGAGAAATATCACCTAGCTAGAGACTGTCCTCATCCAAGGCGACCATGGTTCTTACATTGTAGAGCCAATGGGCACACAACTAAAGACTTCCCAGAATTAATTGTAAAATGGGAAGATAAAGTATGACAACAAGGAACTAAGATCATCAGTTCAAAAATAAAGAGAGTTATTAAGGGACAATTTTCTAACTTTAATATTGTTACTTGGGGAGGAGAAAAGATAGGAGCTGATGATGATACTCTACCTTGGATCTAGAAAGAAACACCTAAAGAAGATAGGTATGACCCTTTAAAGCAAAAGTTTTTCTTTAAATATTCCATAGAAGTATTTCAGAATATATCTACCCTTTAGATGCAAGAGAAACCCCCATAGCCTATTGCTTATCCTAAGATGGCACAAGTCCCTGCTTCACCCCCTACACCTAGAAACCCTGTAGTCATATCGAGAGAACCCAAGCAAACTCAAAATGTAGTTTCCCTTTGGTTTCAATTATTCTCTGACGTTCTAGGGATATATCAACTAACTAAAAAGTTACGCAATGCGCTATACTTATTTTTAGGGAACGAAGAATCCCTAGAAGCAAGAATAAGGGCTAATCTTCTTGAGAAGAGTACTCAGAGAGTGCAGCAAAGAAAAGTACGAACTGGAAAAGAATTCATACTAGTAGCCCAGTTAGATGAATTTGAGATTAATGAAATCATGTTGGATCTAGGATTTGATGTGAACATTCTTCCGAAGAAGACCTGGGAAGCCCTAGGAAAACCTAGGCTAACATATTCCCTAATTCAATTAAGAATGGAAAATCAATATTGTATTTTCTGCATTGGAAGATTGGAGAATGTGGTAATATATGTTGCAGGAGTAAAGATAGTGTCTCACTTTGAAGTAATTTAGATCATGGGAGATAAGGACCCTTACCCTACTCTACTTAGCATCGATTGGGCCTATCACAATTATGCAATCATCGATTTAAAAAAAGACACCATGACCTTTGAGGTTGATGGAATCAAGGTAGTTCAACCTTTGGATCCATATGTAGGACCCAGGTATATAGAGCCAAAATACAATAACATGGAGGGAGAATACTTGGACCAATTGTACACTGTAACAGTAGGAACAAGAGACGATTACATAAATCCTACTGTTGATGGATCAATAAGTTGGAGAAGCATATAGTCAACAGTCAAAGATTTCGAATTGGATTTTGATAGTTGACAACAAGGTTCGTATGAAATATTCTCAAGAAAATGCGCAACTGTCAGAGGAACTAGATGGTTTGGGACTGAATTCAAAGGACACCCAGTATACAATGGCACCTCAAAAGTAGACATTTTTATGCTCATCATGGAGGAAAAGGTAGTAGAAGATCAAAGAATCTCAGTACTAGATGTAGCTTTTTAGAGAACTCCTCCCAAATGGTGGGATAATCATAAATCCTTACTCAGAACTTGGGATGAGGCAAAGCAAGATATCAAGTATAGTTTCTAGAATAAGGATCATTTGGAATCAGAGATACAGACAGACCTCCAAGTTGCACAACTGTTCAACATAGAATCAGATTCTAGAATGCATATTGAATAGTGAGTGACAGAGTAGCAAGTTGCGAGAATACCCTCTCACTTATGGGTTCAAGTATTTCCACACTCTCTAGGTCCAATCCTGAAATATTGGTTCATACATGAGGAAACTAGAAGACAGACCAACGACTAGAAAGCACTGACATCTCATTTTTGCAAGGACTTCTCATTTACAAGTACCCTGAGCTTGAAGTAGTCCCGCAAAAGATTAAAGAACTTATTTTTACAGATAATGGTAATCATAAACCAAAATTAGTGGTATGTGCCAAACATAGCCAAGAACTTCAGACTAACCTTCACCTGGCCCCAACTAAGAAACCTATAGAATTCTATCATATTAGCAGAGATTCATAAATCCTAGATGAATTAGAGGAATTGAGAAACCTAGCCATCACAAAGACAAATGGGAGTCGATAAATCCAAAACACCATACCCATCCAGACTGATAGCTCCTACAATCACGCATTAAAATTGCGCAAAATCAGTATAGGGACCATAGAGCAACCCAAGATAGTTATGGTGGGAGACTAATTGGATTAGCAAACTAGTCAAGAAATACAGAGTTTTCTACGGGAATATGAGGATTTGTTCCCAAATACTTTTTTAGAGTTAAAGGGAATCAAAGGAGTTATGGGAGAAATGAAAATTGAATTGAAACCAGGATCCAATCCTGTCAGACATAGACCATACTATCTTAACCCTAGTGTAAAAGAGAAGGTTAAGAAGGAAATAGATAAGATGTTGGAAGCAGGACTCATTTTTCTAGTAGTATAAGAAGAATGGGTCAACCCAATAGTCATTCAAAGCAAGAAAGGCACCGCGGATATTAGAGTTTGTGTAGACTATAGAATCCTTAACTTTGTCTATGTGCATGACCCTTTCCCAACACCCTTTACTGATGAGGTGCTAGAACAGGTTGCAGGGAAGGAAGCATACTCATTCACAGATGGATTTTCAGGGTATCACCAAGTTAGGATCACCAAAGAGGACAAAAATAAGACCACTTTCATAACATAATGGGGATCTTTCACATACAATGTGATGCCATTTGGCTTAAAGAACACCCTTGCATTTTTTTCCAGGATTGTAATAACATCTTTTAGAGAGTTCATTCATAAATTTATCGAAGTATATATGGATGATTGGACAATATATAGCCTTCTCAAAAAACGTGTAGCACTGTTGTAGATAATGTTTGACAGATGAAAAGAATTGCAGATCTCATTGAATCTCAGAAAGTGCATTTTTTGTGTACCACATGGGAATTTGTTGGGCCACATAGTCTGCTGAGAAGGAGCATTGGTAAACCCAGCCAAAGTTGCGGTCATCACAAATATGCCACCACCTATGAGTGCTAAACAATTGCGCTCCATGTTGGGACACATAGGTTATTATCGCAGGTTCATCTGAAGATATGCCAACATTACTGCACCTCTGGAAAAGCTACTGAAAAAGGATGAACCATTCCAATGGACTCTAGAATGTGATGAACCATTTGAGACACTCAAGGAGAAGATCAACACAACACTGATTCTGATATTCCCAAGCTAGGAGAATGAATTTCACGTTCATGTATATGCTTCAGGAATTGCCTTAGGTGCTATCTTAACAGAACCTGGAGATCGAGCTATGGATCATCCTATCTATTTTTTGAGTCAGAAGTTGTTGCAAGTAGAGAGAAACTACACAACAACGAAAAGGGAGGGCTTAACTATGATTTATGCTTTGCAAAAATTTAGACATTATTTTTTAGGTTCTCATTTCAAGTTCTTTACTGGTCATTTTTCATTAAAATATCTAGTTAACAAACCTATGTTGGAAGGGAGAATCTGTAGATGGTTGTTGTTATTTCAGGAATTTTCCTTTGAATTTATCATTAAGTCGGGGAGATGCAATGTAGGAGATGAACACCTATCTAGATTAGATTCAGGGGAAAGTGGAAGAGTAGTAAATGATCAGCTCCCAGATGGAGACTTGTTCTAGGTTGAAGCCATACCAGAGTACCTGGAGCACATAAAATTCTTCTTCAGTACAAGGGCCTGCCCAGAGACATATTTCAAAACCTAGAAATGCCATAGGGTTGTTAGAGAAGCAGACTACCAGTTGATCACTAAAAATTTGTATAAACTAGGACTAGACAATATCCTTAAAACATGTGTCCTAGATCATGAAAGATAGGATACACTATGGGAATGCCACAGTGGAGTTGTAGGAGGTCACGTAGGAGGTAAGACCACTGCACAAAAATTTATACAAGATGGACTTTGGTGGGAAACACTCTTCAAGGATGCAAAGGTATATGCTATATCATGTGATGTTTGTCAATGAGTGGGTAAGCCATCACGACGAGACAAATTACCACTACAACCAGTTAGAGCTCTACAAGAATTCAAGAAATGGGTAGTTGATTTCATTGGACCAATCAACCCCATAACCAAGCATTCAAAGTCCAGGTACATCATCATCGCAACTGCCTACCTTACACGTTGGGCTGAAGAAATAGTCGTTCAAGACTGTTCGACCGATATTTCTACCAAGTTCATCTTTGATAATATTATCACCCATTTTGGATGTCCTAGGAGCCTAACCAATGATCATGGATATCGTTTCATTAGTAACACTATAAAAACACTTACAAAAGAGTTCTTGATTCAACACCAAAAAAGCAGTCCCTACCACCCACATGCCAATGGAACAGTCGAAGCCTTCAACAAGATTCTAGAAAGAGGTTTGACAAAGGTCTGTTGCACAAATCGAGAGGTTTGGGATGATAGAGTCCCAGTAGTACTATGGGATTACAGGATAACCACAAAGAAAATCCACAGTTACACACTGTTCTAGCTAGTTTATGGGAGAGAAGCAGTGGTTCCTACAAAATTCATCACCCCAAGTTTGTATATTGCACAAATCACACAAATGTTAGAAGAGGAATCCATTGGACAGAGAGTTATGGAGTTACAAGAACTCGAGGAGACCAGATTTCTAGCAGACTTCCATCAGTCAGTGGAAAAAGAAAGAAAAAAATATTGGCACAACATGCACATTAAGACCAAGGTATTTATGCAAGGAGACAAGGTTCTACTCTACGATAGTCGATACCAGAAGCATCTTGGCAAGATGCGCATGCACTGGCTGGGACCATTCATAATTGCGAAGATCTGACCCTTAGGAGTAGTTATAATCGCGCAATTGGATGGTGCTTTGTGGCTAGGATGGGTGAATGGAGCTCACCTGAAGACCTATATGTCTCAAAATTGAGAAAAAGCGACTCTCGCTCTAGTCCAAAGGAGCTTGTACAATAGTTAGATTTGAGTTTTTTTGAAATTTTGTAAATTCAGTTAATAAAGTTGATGTTCACAGTCTTGCACCATGACACATAGTTCATTTTCTATTTAGGTGTTGTTTGATACAGAACTAATGACTCAGTAGTGCAGGATCCAAAGCATAAGAGAATCCAATAATGATAGTCATTAATATGACGAGAACCCCTTTGTGGTTGGAGGGAGAATGAATCTGAATACGATCTGAGTCCATGTGCCACACAAACCCAGTCTAGTCACAACCGTTATGACCATTACGGTACCCTGCCTGAAGTCAGTTAATCCATAAAGCCATGATATGAAAATATTCCATAAGAGTTCATGTCGGGATACCCACCTGTCAAATGGAAAGGTCTGAAATTATCCACATCCCTATTCCACTCATGCAAGTAAGTAAATGCTAGAATTGCCCAATAGGATTTACCCCGTTAAAATGTCTCGTCTGAGAAATCATATATAGTTGCATCCATATGGTTAGGATGAACAACATTTATTGCTAAAATTGCTCGCTAAGCCAAGTATAAGGCCCTGGGAACTCTCCCGACGATGCATCATTTCCAAAGAACATATCTATTTCTAAATTCAGTAGAGAAAACTAGCCTATGCAATTGTGAAACCCATAGTCATGATCCTATTACATAGATTGCCAAAGAAGTGTGAATGCCGAGAGACATAGAAATCCGAAGCACCATGTCTAAGGAAGCGGTACCAGATGATCCCTACAACCCCCAAGTCGAGGTCACGGGAGATCTCAAAGGGAAGGTGGAGCATGTTAAGCTCCTCGATCTTGACCTAACAGATCTAGTTTTGTTCCCTCAGATGCACACATATATCTTTTGGGAGGTGGCTCCATATGGGTTAGGAGGCATGAAATTTGTTCCAAGACCATAATATGTCAACTTATTCAATACGACCATCATGAACCTTAGAGACCTACCAGTATTCGGTACAACTGGTGAAGTTGCACAGTGCACAAAATTTATGATAAGTAGGGTGCATGACAGAAGTCTCTAGTTGGATAAGAGATATCCAATCCATGTTGAAGACATCCATCAGCTTACTAGACTGTCCTGCAAAGGAGAGTATGTGTCAAAAGGATTCCAGGGTCCTGGTAAGCATGAAAAAAAGAAAGGAGGGCTTAGCTTGTATGAAAAATTCAACATGAAGAGAGGGGGTGCATAGAAGTAAGCAACCCCATATTACCAGAGACAGTCTAAAATAGTTGTTATATCATAGCCAACAATGTTATGAGATCATACTACAAGGGAGAATGCACACTAGATGCACTATAAGTAGAAGAGTTTTGTGCCAATGATGTTGTGTTCAATTGGTGTAGTTACCTATTGGAGGAACTACTAGTGGCATGTGAGGAAGCGCGAGAGAAGGGAGGAACCTTCACTTATGGATATCTTCTCATGGCATTCACAATGTTCAAATGGAAGCCACCTATCGGAAGGTCGTCAATGCTACAAGATAAGGGATGCATGGTGAAGATGTTTGATCCATGACAGTCAAGGTCGGATTCAGAGAATACAACCTTCAACACTGCAACATTTGCTAAGTGGTACAATAGCCCGATAGACGCAACACAGAGGCTTTGTAGTCCACAAGATCTCCCCAACTGCAATACGTGAAACATTTCATTCAGCATGAAACACCATACATTTGTCTGGCCGATACATGTTAGTAGGTAATATCTCCATACAATGATGTAGTTGTTCTATCTGGACAAGGAGGCCTTCGACAAGGAAGTAATGTCATGGAAAGAAGTCAAACACAACCCACATAAGTCAGGAATTCATTATATTCTACCTGTGGAGCTGCTGAAGAAGACAAACAAAGAAGTAGGAATAGGACCAAGCTTAGTTCCAGAGTTACAGAAGCCAGCAGATCCAACACAATCAAACTCTAAGGAGGAAGAAGGGACGTAGCCATTGGAGCATAAGAAAAGAACCCTACCGACCCTCCGCACACTACCAGTTGATGTCGTGTTGTTAGGTGAGGATGTCAACCAAATCCTGAGTGTTGTGTTAGTTAACGAACCAAGGATGAAGAAGCTCAGAACCAAAGTTTTTCTGAATAAACCTTTGAATCCACAACCCCTTGCATCAGCTGTCCCTTGCACCCGCTCAATGGTCAAATAAATCCATGTCATCCACATTCAGGATGACCCTGATCCTGAAAAATTTCCTTCCAAATTCGTCACTAAGCACCCTCCGTCACCACCACAAACCTAGTCACAAAACTCCGACATCACCAGTCCACCCCAGACCACAACCCAAAGCCGATGTAACTTGACCAGCTAGAGCAAGCGGATCTAGAACTACTAGAAACAACCCAAGAGTTTTCTAAGACAAGACCATAAGTTTTTGGTCCAAACCCCAAAGTACCAGAGCAGAGCATGAAGCTGACTGGTCCGAAACCAGACATCCAGGAACACCAGACTAAGCCTTCGGTGCAAGGAAAAGACACCCAAACTGTGGAGGAGATGAAATCCCAAAGAAACCTATAAATCACCTTACCATCCATGGGTGAGGGTTCCCAAGAAAGCACAATGTAGGAAGTAGAAGCAACAAAATAACAGGATATACCAAAGCCTCAAAAGGAACTAGAATCAACAACCAAGCAAAGAGCGACATCCACGTGCGACCAGATGGAGCAGGTTCTCCAGAACCCTCAGCAATGCACATAACTGATGCAACTATGCATAGCTAGGATAGAGGTTCTGACTCTCTTACCCTCAGAGATAAGGCTGAGGATCATGCTAAGACCATCAATCGAGGAGGAGGTATAGACCCACTCGGAGCACTCAATGGCCAATGGACTTCCACTACAGACACGAGCACCAAGAGATGCAACCCCTTCATCAACTGACCTCATATAGTGGCCAACGATTGATGTGAGTGGGAAATCCCACTTACGGACTTAGAATTTAAGGTCTCTAATCATGCATGCAGAAAATGACCATTTAAAGGACTCTACATTTTCTTATTCTCCCAACACAAAACCCCACAATCATGCAATACAAAGGTGAAAGCAAGATTAGGTAAATCTACCTTAAATACTTCGTTTAATGTCGATGCCTTCACTTTCACTCACTCCTTGACTACAAGCCTCCTCCCAAAGATAACCTGCATTCACACATGGACAAACAGAGAGTTGTAAACATGCATTTCATATACTAATTGTTGGGTTAGATGTGACAATATCATAAAATAAATACACAATTTGAACACATGATATGGTGGGACGAAAAAATTATTCCTTTTTGTATTAATCTTCACAAGAGTAAACTTACAATATGTGTCCGACACTTCTCCTTGAACCTAGTCCTAGGCTCCTCTTCACAATGCACCAACTACTCAACCTCACAATATAATTGCAGGAAATTGGAGCAAAGGGGGGATAAATTTGGGCAT
The DNA here is from genome assembly GCA_000966675.3 of Picea glauca. Classification (NCBI taxonomy): domain Eukaryota; kingdom Viridiplantae; phylum Streptophyta; class Pinopsida; order Pinales; family Pinaceae; genus Picea; species Picea glauca. The sequence continues at coordinate 104,150 of JZKD02S0350546.1, forward strand.
ATTTTCTATGCTCTTCTTCTTATTTTTTAAATGGGACCCCTACCCCTTATTTTATAGGTAGTTATCCAGTTGAATGACGGGCCATAGGTAGTCAAATGGTTTTAGCAATTTCCCGAAACTCTATTTCTCATCTGCAACATTCCATTTTTCATGACGTTTTCAGTATATGTGGGCTATAGAAGGCTTTCAATTGTATGGATGTGTGCATACGCGGGCTGTATGAGGATAGGGCATGTGTGGCTCAAAAAAGAGGGATTTTTAGAAGATCTTGGCTCAAGAAATTGGCAACTAGTAGGGCCAGAGGCCAGGTATGCAGGCTGGGTGCAAATTAGGTTTATAACAGATGCCCCCTAAAGTGTGAGTTCAGAAGAGCATCTAATGGCCGAAATACTTTACCAATCTTCGTCAATGTGCCAAGTGAGTTAGCCCAGGGACCAGTATGTGGGAGCTTCCATATACAAAATAACAATTTGTCTCACTGAGGCAGGCATACCCATGCTCGAGATAAAAACTAAAATCATGGATACCAATCAAATACACTACAGATCCATGTCATATAACTATATAAAGTGTATCCGTGACCAATACACAATGGATCTACATCTCAAAATCAAAATATATACATGTATAGTATCCATCTTCAAGAATCTAAGTGTCGTCTGATGGTTGGAGATGATGCTTTCAGAGCTCGAGCAACCACTTCAAGATCTTCAAAAATCAGGTAAGAGTGTAATATGAATGTATGACTTCACTACCCAGAGGTCTTCGATAGCTCATCGGGAATAGAAGAGAGGATCCTGATGATCGGATAGAAAACTTCATTGATTTTGAACAAGGATTTTGATTGGTATTTTAGGATGGTTTGGCATAAGGGCAAGAGACAAAGTACAGAAAGGCTGACACAAGCTTGGTAAAAAATTCCCTTGGATAGTAGCATGACAAATGATGAGACTCAAGCAACATGATATTGACATAAGTTGACAATGCAGGAGGCAACGCCAACTCTCCATATGTTTGGAAGAATAACCAAAAGGAGGAGGACACAACTCTATCAGAACAACTTCCTAAGGTCATACTATGTCCTAGATATTTTATGAACAAACAAAAAGATGTGCTTTGTCCAAGGGTGACTCATTGTCATGCCAACAAAAAGAAAATACTTTTCCCTTCCTCTTTTTGGGGTATATTTGATTTTTTTGTCTTTTTTCAATATTTTGGAAAAGCTTTGAAAAAAGAATAAAAAAAAAGTGTTACAAAGGAGGAACGAGTGTCACAATCATACAAGTTCTAGACGCAAGGAACACATTGATGCTCAGAGAAAAGGGACATATGCAGAAAAGGAACACTTGGAAAAAACCTCTATGGGCCAAAGGTGTCAAGATGCAGAGGAAAAGTGCTACAGGGCTTGCGAAAAAGGCATGCTTCAAATGGTTCAGTTGAGAGCAACATGGAGCCAACATTAGGCCAAAGACGCGGGTATGTGAATGTGGTTTAATAAGACACACAATGGTAATGTCCTTCGATGTAAGTTTAATGAGCCGAGAGAAGGTAAGCTCGACCAATTTTTCATTTTTAGAGAGTCTAAAAAAGCATAAAAGAAGACTCCATTGGGGCACCTTTTTCAAATATAGTCTAGTCGTATCGAAAACAGGGTAAATAAGCACTGAAATGATGACTATTAAAAATCATTTTAACGAGTGTCACAAAGACAACATGACTCGACAATCTTTTCATTTTTAAGGAGTCTGAAAAGAGCTTAACTATGGACTTCATAAAGGATGTTCTTCTTGGACATTTTAATGAGTGAAGAAACCAGGTCACTCGACGATCTTTTCAATTTTAGGGAGTCTGAAAAGAGATTAAATATGGACTCTATGGGGGTGCCTTTTTAATAAAATTTAGTCCCTCAGGCCCAAAAAAGGGTTAAAATCATACCTGAGAATACTCTTCTAGAGAACTGAAGTTCCTAGAGTATACCTTTGTTCGTACAATTGACCATCCAGATCAAAAAAGGGGTAAACTACCATTGGACAAACGTTCCCTCAAATTTCATTTTAACGAGCATGAAAGACAACAAGATCACTCAACAATCTTTTCATGTTTAGAGGGTCTGAAAAGGACTTAAAAGAAGACCTGTTTAAAATTTTGGGAGTCTCGAGGGTGAGGTCAAGAGTGATAAAGAATCATGCAGATGAGGCTCAAACTCATAATCAGGGCAAGACTAACAAGGACTCTCGAGCCTATAGTCATTACCAACAACATGGATGTTGAAACTGAAAGAAGAATCTAGCTAGGGAATCCATGAAGGGGAAGGCTCTACCATGGCATTACGATACTTCTAAAGAAGGAAAGATGGTTCTGTGTCGCAACTTGGTGGTTTCGATCCTATGGCAAAGTGATAAAGACAATGAGATACAAAAAGTGGAGGTGGAATCCTAACTTAAATGGTCAAGTTGAAAAAATGATTTACCAAAGGACCTTCAAAAGTGACCCAACTCTCCCAAAATCTTCTCGATACCCGAAATGAACTCTATCATAACCTTCCCAAGGAAACTCCTGAACCATACTAAATGATTTTTAGTTTAGAAAAAATGACAAGGGGGTCCAAAAAATGACAAAAAGGGGCAAAAAGTCTATAAATAGAAGCTAGCAGCTCATTATCACCATTGTTGATTTGGGAAATTGACTCTGGAGCCAAACAAACCCCTTTGATAAAAGTGTTGATTCCGGGAGCTTCAGTGGATGAAACGAACTTCCGATTAGACCAAGTAAGTAAAAATTCACTCCTCTTGCCTTTCAATTTTTATTTTATGCATTTTATTTCATTTTTTTGGGGGGGCGTCGACCTTTAAAAAGGGTCAGCCCTAGGCATACACGGACTGTCTTGGGACAACACATGTATGAAAATGTGCAGTTGAATTATTACACTCGTGCATATGCGACTGTCACCACTACAACCTGCGTATGCCCCCAATTTTGTAAAAAAAATAAAAAGCAAGATCTAATTCCCCTCTTGAACTGGCACTTGCAGAATGTATGTTCACTGGAGGGAAAGAGAGCATGAATACATTGAAATTTTGGTCGATGAGGAACTTGGTGTGATTGTTTCAGTGACTCAATGCAGGCTATTGAAATTCTACTAGTGTCCATTCATGCGGGCACAACCGAGACTACTGAACACCTTGATAGATTATTGGCGCCTGGATGCAGAGGCCTTCATGCTTGAAGGTCAGTCATTGACTTTGACGATAGAGGAAATATACTTCTTTCCTAGCCTCTCACGGAGAGGGGAACCAATCAACTTTCAAACATTTCCTTTAGGGCCTCATAACATAGCGGAGCTGATTCATCTCCATTGTGAGGTAGGGACTGACAAAGTGGGCACACAGGTGTCGATCAACAAGATATCTAACCTATCACTGAAAGTGATAGTACTGTTGATTGGGAAGATCACTGGACTCACTGCACTTCACCAAGCATCCCAGGCACATATGAATTGTGTGGTGCAGTGTTTGAATGCACATGTGTTTGATTGGAGCACAACATTACTTGTCTGCATGAAAAGGCATTTGACTGAGTGTCGCATGCGGAGGCACAAAAAATTCAGTTTTGGGACCATACTTTGTGCATTCTTCTTTGAGAGGGTGCCCAGTATTATCCCTCGAGAGATAGTACAAGGGAACACAACCAAATTCCTAGTTGTATGTAGATGGGCGACACTATTGTCGTGTTAGGGTGGTGGAAAGATTGTGGAGGCCTTTGATGACAAGTTCTTTGATTGGTGGTCTCGCCAGATTCCAACAATAGAAGACTATCCATATGATGGCATTGACTTTTCAAGAGACCCGAATATGGTTGTTCCTCTTGGAGCAGTGCAAGGAGAGTTGGGTAAGTTTTTAATTTTCATAGTTTTTTATTTTTATTTGCTTTTATATATATTATATTTTTTTTCTTTTTGTTTGTACCAGAGTATCTAACAATGATTTTTTTTTATAAATAGATGTGGGACCAGTGCATCCGACTAATTTTGTGAGGACTAGACAACATCATCGTCCACAGGTGGGAGCAGCCAAAGCCTTCGAACTGGCAAGAGCAGCAGGGGGGCCTCAACCTAGGAAAGCCAAGAGAGTTTTGAGGCGGGTAGAGAGGAACCGTACATCTCTTACTCATGTTGTGCCTATGGAAGATATTGAGGATCTGCCACCCTCTATGCAACCTCACATAGTTAGGGTGCCACGAACTTGCCTCCAACTTTTTCGACATTTGGAAAATGCAGTTGTACACTATGGTCGGGCCAACAGGCCCCACCCTTAGCTAGGTTGGATTGTTTATGTGGCGTGAGTACTTTTGTACATTTTTGAAGGCATAATCCCCATGACTCATACTGTTAAGAAACAAACATCAATATAGCATAGAAAAACTTCAAGAAAAGTACTCAACGCCTTGAAAAAGAGATAATATTAGATAATAAGCCTCTTAGAGGGGGAAACCTCCTTTTACCCCACTTAAATGTTCAAGTACAAGATGATTCCAAATGAAAATGTCTCCTTGGTATATATAGGAGACTAGGAGGTTTTAATGGCCTAAAGCCGAC
>JZKD02S0350546.1:119525-130644 GCA_000966675.3 Picea glauca
TCCCCCTTACCCTTCCTTCATTTTTTTGTGTTCCCATCGGGCTGCTGGTTGGCCTTTGGGTTTTTTGATTGTATGTTGTGTACATCCAACATTTGGGTAGGGGGAGTAGCCAGACCTATGGTTTGGCTGGCTGCTGTCTGTTGTATCGACAATTGTTGCAATTGTTTTGATAGTTTATTAGCGGTCTTAGTTTGTGTTGAATCGGAAATACCATCAACATGGGGTCCAACTCTCTATCTGGTTTTGTCAAGAATTGACCTAGGTGCATCTGGAAAGATTTCATAAAGTAGTCTAGATTGCGAGTAAATAAACTCAAGTTGTTGAGCTCTCATTATCACATATTCTTCAGAAAAGACTCTCGACGTCACTACATATTTGAATAACTAGGTTACCAAAGACTTAAGGAACCACTACAACAAAAATTCTAGTGGGATTGGTACTTTTATCAAACTCTTTTGGCATCTCCATTCTCGGATGTGATAAGAGATATGGACTGCCTTGGTCTATTCAAAGTTGACCAACAATTTGGTGCCAACATTGTATCTCATAGGTAATTGGAAATGGTTTAAGAAAGCCATTGCTAATTCATTGAAGGAAGAGTATCTTGAGCAGTCGAGCTCAATGTACCAATTCCTAGCACTCACAATGAGAGTGTGTTGAAACAAGCGCAACTGGACGAAGTCATCTTTCAATAAGTTAGACGAGCACCAGAGATGAAAATTAGTCACATGATCACCTGGATCTTCGTTACGTTTGGCTTCGAACTTTGGAATGTCTAAAGGCAACTTGGTCAGCATAGGAGGCCAAAGCGGATCATGACAAATGGGGTCATTCAACAACCTCGTTAATTTAGGCAAATGCAAAGTTGCCAAGAATGGTAGTTTGGGTTGCTGATTATGACCGTGGAAAAAGGGACCTAGATTTTGATTGGCACCAGGTTGCCAGGAAAATATTGGCTGTTGTCTAGGATTCTGGTAAAAACCTTGTCCAAGACCAACGTATGGATTCTGCGCTTGTTGAGGCATTGTCAGCTGACTTCCATAGAAGGACAAAGGAGGTTGGGCTTTCATTGCGGTCCAAGGATTTTGAGAGGCGATGCCCCCTGCTGACCTGACAGGCATAGGTGTTGAACCTTGTCCGTGGTTCTAATGACTTTGGAAAGGGTTTCCCCCTATTGGCATACATGATCAGGAAGTTGATCCTTGCCAAGGATTCCAAGGTCCTTGGGAGGAAGGGATTCCTGGGTTTGCCCCTTGTGCAGGAATAATACCCTGTACAAGATTCAGTTTTCCATAACCGGGGTTGCCCCCGATGGGCAAAGCAACGAATGAGAAAGCATTGTTAGAAAATGCAACGAACAAAGAGAATGATGTCGAACCTACCAGCTGACTATTAGAAGGAAGTCCTTGACTACTCACTCCATACGAACCATAGTTCATGCTTGGCCAGATGGATTGTTGGTGAGCACCACCATGTGTCGGGAACGCAGGAGGTATGTGATCCCATCCATAAGGGAAAGAATTATAAGGATATGGAATTCCCTCCGTGGATCCTTGGAGAGGAGTATTTGAACTCCCTACCCCTAGACATAGAGTTGGTTGAGTGGAGTAAAGAATGATAGCATTTGGATTGAATCCAGGCATTCTGTATGTGAATGGAGGGCCTGTCACACTCTAAGAAAATGAAGCAGTGATCACTGCCAAATATGGGAGTGGACCATTGCCCAAAGTAGATGTAGTTGAGACCATAGTGGCACAGAATGGTGATGGTTGGTTAGGAGGTGTAACACCCCAAATTGTGATAGTCATAGAGGGAATATGAGAATTCCCTGAAGAAGTTGTGGGATTTGATTCCATCTATGTTTGGGATACTTCCAAACACTCGTAAGGATAGACTTGTACGACAACAAGTGCCGAAAGATCTGTAATCGAAGGGTTGTTAGGACCAAGATATTATTCTCCAAGGTCAGTAATGGTTGGTTCCTTTGGGATGAGATGTTCTTCTCTCAAAGGTGGGTTGGACAGGTTACTCATGGCCGAGTTTCTTCAAACGACCCTTGATGGTCTCGCTTCCTTCTTAGTGGCGGTGGGGGTGGCTCCAGATCGACCGGTGGTAGGACAAGAAGCCTTTGCGACCAGCGGAGCTCCTGATCCTCCACTGTGTGATAATATTAGACACACACTAAGGCCTTTCTAACCGATTGTGAAACAAGCACAATCTATCAAAAAAATTCCTATGAGATAAAACAGGCAGTCACTAGCTAGTTTTAAGAACAGTTACAACAACCAACACTAGAGCAACTTACCGGTGTAAGTGGAACTTGAATACGAAAGCACCCTCCTGGTATACTCTGCAAAGTGTGGACCAATGTTTTTCCTAGGTACCATAGTATACCCCCACAATCACCTGTGTAAGTCAGTAGAATGATAGGCAACTAGGTTTCCAACTCGCGAACAATTTCCAGGCGAGTATCAATGACCAGGAGGGTCGACAGTTGGGTGGACCGCAATGAGCAGGGTATCAAGCCTGAAATCTATCCAGGGTATCGAATGTAAGTGTTTTGGAAGGAAAATGAGGACCTCGAACATATTCGAGACCCACAAAGCCCCGTGGAAAGTGCTAACGACACAATCCCAGGGTAATCCCTCTATATGCATTCCCCACTACGCTTGGTCCAATTTTGGAGGGGTCATCTCCGCTACCTTTCCATACGTGACCTTGTGTTTATCCCCTATGTTAGAGGGGGGTCCCAGACAAATTTCATGGTAACTAGTCTTTGAACACTCCCTAGCTCAGACTCTTATGTTTGTGTTTGGCATCCTTGAAGAGTTTCCTCTCCAACCTAAATCAAGGCTCTAGTCCTAGACTTGTTGTTGTACCCTACAAAAAATAAAGTCTAAAATATTTTATTTAAACGTTTATTTTAGTGGTTGTTTTTAATGTCATAGGATATGATAACGAAACTAGTGATGTTTTATAGCGACGAAAAGAAGAACATTCAAAGTGCTTTAAACAAAACTACTTCTTCAAAAAGAATTTACTTTAACCAACTTTTCAAAATTTATTTCTAATATCTTTTGATAGAAAATGGAAAACAAGCTTTCACTCGACTACGAGCTACTTATTGTCCTAAGTCAATAAGCCAAGAACTTATGAAAATGAACTTTTTCCTGATAATCTGTGCAAACACTTGACTACTTAACCAAACAAATAAAAAATCTACTTTTTTTTTTTAATTGTGCCTCAAAAACAAGAAAAACTAAAGCTGGAATATTTCTCCTTTTCTAAAGAAAAAACGATAAAAAAACTAAGACAAGACAAGGCCAAAAAAAAGTTTATGGCCAACCATTGATTGTGGGTGGATACTGAAAACCAAGAAGGCATATCGGAATGACTCACCATCTCTTCAAAAACCTAACAAAGAAACAAAACAAGACTTTGAATGAAAAAACAAGACATAATAGAGTCCAAACCTAGGCTAAATTTCTATGACAGAGACCACATTCAGACAAGAAACACCCTGGGAAGTAAAAACTTGACAGGGAGGAGGATGACTACCTCCAAAAAAAATTCTGGACATGTATGCGACTATCTCTTCAACAACTAGCGTGCATACACGGGTTGTAGAAGGGTAGGGTGTGTGTGCATGTGGGCAGGCCCACTGCAGGCCGCATGTGCCTCTAAAATCCTTCAAAAAAAGGAAAATAAGAAGCTAAGATTTAGCAGAGGATACTGGTATTGAACACCAACACCGCTTAAAGGTAAAAAAAAACTTACTTTGACGCAAAGAGGCAAGAAAAATATAGCGAAACAAAGCTAATCCTAAGGTTTTTACCTAACTATGGATTGTTCAATAATTGACCTAGAAGGACCCAGAAGATTCCTAAGAAGGATCACTTCTATAGGGGAGAGGATGAATGCCTCTTCTTGAGAAGGATTTGTTGGGTTCTCTGACACGCAGCTAACACTTCATCAACAGGTGTACATACGCAGGCCAACTAAAGACAGGGCACATGCATACACATGCTATCCCACTATAGGGAGCGTATGCCTCTTAAGACTCTCAAAATAAGAAAAGAAATAGTCTGGTAAGTAGAGCAGGGAAGACTGGTATTGAGAACCAGAACCCCTGAACACTCAGAATTCTTGCAGAAACTAAAAAAAAAGAAGTAAAACCAATTTCAAAATACCCAATAAAAAATCCCCAAAGAACCCTAAAGACTCCCTAGTGGAGTCGCCATTTCTGATGTGAGTGGGAAATCCCTCTTACGAACTTAGCATTTAAGGTCTCTAATCATGCATGCAGAAAATGACCATTTAAAGGCCTCTACTTTTTCCTATTCTCCCAACACAAAACCCCACAATCATGCAATAAAAAGGTGCAAACAAGATTAGGTAACTCTACCTTAAATCCTTCGTTTGATGTCGATACCTTCACTTTCACTCGCTCCTTGACTACAAACCTCCTCGCAAAGCTGACTTGCATTCACACATGGAAAAACAGAGAGCTACAAACATGCATTTCATATACTAATTGTTGGGTTAGATGTGACAATATCATAAAATAAATACACAATTTGAACACATGATATGGTGGGACGAAAAAGGTATTCCTTTTTTTTATTAATCTTCACAAGAGTACATGCAGGCTATAGAAGGTCTGCAAGCATATGGATGTGTGCACACATGGGCTGTAGAAGTCCTGGGCATGTGTGGCTCAAAAAAGATGGTTTTTTAGAAGAGCTTGGCTCAAGAAATTGGAAACTAGTAGGGCGATAGGCTGGTTATGCAGGCTGGGTGAAAATTGGGTTTATAACAACGACGCACTTATTTGGACTGATCAGAGCATCGAATGCTCAGTTAGATCAAAGGATCTAGGATGCTGAGAGGTCTTCTGAGGTTGCAAGGAAGGAACATTTTTCCGCACAAACATGTAGGACACAGAAAGCACATGATAAAATCTAGGTTCAACGCAAACTGGAAAGAGTGCAGGAAAGCCTTGTTGAAGCCTGGCTGAAGATTCACAAGGCTGCACCCCAACTGCCTGAAGCTAGTGATGCAGGTGATCCAGAGAACTAGATTGAGCTGATACAAGGAGAATGGACACAACTCGCCACTCACGCTGAGCATATGAAATAATAGTTACAACAAACTCAACAAGAAGCAGAGAAGCAGCCTCAGAAGATGCAAGAATAGATGCAAAAGATAGTACTGCAAGGAAACAATACCTGGGCAACACTACACAAGCACACAACGAAATGCACAAAATTATTTCAAGGAAGTCAGCGATTGGATGGGCATCATTGCTTGACCCAAACAAGTCTTGGAGGATGTGTGCACCAATATATAGGTGCTAAATGAAGAATTTATGGCCACAATGGATCCGATGGAGAAACAATAGAAGTTTGACCAAATACAAATGGTGTACAATGAACTGAATGCCCTCTTTGAGGCACAGTCCATAGTAAAGAAAGAGATACGCAAATTCTAACATGTCAGTCAGACATATTACATGTAGATGCATCAATTTGATGCAACAATAGATTCTGAGTGGAACTTGTTGGTTGCATCCAAGACAAAGGGGTATAGTAAAGAGGAGAACCAACAATTTGTTGCAGAGGCATCACTCCTCTCCAGGAAGCGGCAGGATAAAGTTGGAAACTTTCAAGGAGTAAAGGAGTGAGCCTTATAGTTGGTCCTAGATTTGGGCCCTTCATTTGAAGAGGTAAAATAAGAGAAAGCACAAAAAGAAGAGTTGAAGGAAGAAGAAAAGGAGGACAAGGGAAAACAATAGATGCTTCTGGAATATGCGAAAGAACCAAGCACTTGACTCGAGGGCGAGTCAAGGATTGTGGTCGGAGCCTGTTGGGCCCTTCATTTCTGGGATAAGGAATTGCACATGTTTTGACTGAAAACGAGTTGCACAAGCTTCAGAAGAAGCTGGACAACAAAGCAAGTAAGAGAAATAGAAAGTAGTTGTGAGGGACAGCGCAACACTAGGTAAGAAATAAATGTTTTCAACAGAACAAGGAATCACACAATCCAATATGGAAGACACAAACTATCTATATATAGGGATGAACATAATTGTAAAAGGGTTAGTTGGTCACAATTTTAGTGGTTGTGTGTAGCTTGATGGGTTAACTAGTGATTCATCCGAATTGTGATCAAGCTTAGTCCCGACTTTCCCTCTTGGTGAGGTTGTTGTAAGTTGAGTCGATTCAAGTCAAGTCTTGAGTCTGTACTATAACCAATGTATCATTCTAAGAACTAGAGTTCTCTGATATGAGTCAGCTCCAAAGTCTGTACAGAGCTCCGCTAAGTATTTATAAGTATGTAATTAAAGAAGAATTCTAAAGATAATATAAAGAAGGACCTGAATTTTCAAAATATGATGTGTCTCTATGTGTTTCACTTATGCATTACAATAATTCTTTATGGTTTATAAGTTCTTCTTGATGGTTCTATGTTTAAAGGCTTTTTTATAATGTAAGTAGGTTCAATTCTTCCACACTTAAGATTCAAATCTATTCATGTCTCCTGCGCAAGGTCTGGATGAGTCCTAAAGGTTCTATAGATCCTCCTAAGTATTTTCCTTACCCTTCCCTATCTATTTGACGTAGCAATGCTTTGGGTGAGACTTCTTCTCTTCGGAGGAGATGTAAATGCCAACACTCTAGACTACTCGGTGCCTTTTTTTGGTAACCTGAGAAGGACCCTAGTTTGATCAAACTTGTGCCAATAGACAGCCCCAACCACATTCACTGAGCTTCAGAGCTTCTTGGGCCTTGAAAATTTGTATTGCAGTTTCATTTTGGGATTCTCCCATATAGCATGGATGCTCATCCAAGTAACCATGGGTGGTGGTAAGGAGAAATTTGTGTGGGGTCAGTCCCCCCAAAAAAACGTTTGATGATTTGAAGCAGTGCTTGTGCTCATCCCTAATACATTCACTACCGGACCTACAACAACCCTTTGATATTGAGACAAATGCTTCATACTATGTTTTGGGCATCATTCTCACTTAGCACGACCACCTTGTGGCCTATCATAGTGAGACACTATCATATGTTTTCTGTAATTACCCTACTTATTAAAAATAAATGTACTCCATTGTGTAAGCCTACCACAAGTGGAGACATTACATTCTTGGGAAGGAGACAATCATCCACACTGATCATAAGCCATTGTAGTTCATGCAGACACAAGGAAAATTGTAGAATGACCACAATCATAAGTGGTCCACGTACTTGCAAAAATTCCACCTCAACATCAAGTATAAAATGGGAAGCACCAACTGTGTCGCTGATTTCCTTAGCAAACCTCCAGTCACGACACTCACCACAGTGCTAGACTCTTTCGACCATGATACCTCGGGATGGAACCAACTCTATGAGATAGACCCAAACTTCACCATCACCTACCAAATGTTTGGCTAAATGCAATTGTCGCTAATTTCCATCTTCAGGATGGGATATTGTGTCGTATGGGCCATATCGTTCCATAAAGAGAGTGAGTGAAGCTGATTTGGGAATTCCACTACAATCATATGGAAAGATACTTCAACGTCCAAAAGATAGTGGCAATGTTGCAAAAACATTTCTATTGGTTGAAACTTCTACATGAGGTCAACAAGTATATAAGGTCTTGCACTTCCTGTGCAATTTCTAAACCGGCCACTAAGAAACAAGGCATGTACATCCCTTTGCCTACTCCTGACAGGCCATGGGAATCCATCTCAATGGACTACATGTCGGGCCTCCCATCCACCAAGTGGGGAAATGACTGTATTTTTGGATTTGTGGATCGCCTTTCTAAGATGGAAATTCTGGCCACCTGCAAGAAGAGCATCATAGAGCAGAGGCCACTACCAAGCTCTTCTTTGAATGAGTCTAGGTACATTTTGGAATCCCACAATCCATTGTCTGACAGTCGATTTCTTAGCACATTTTGGTCAAGCCTCTCATCAATGCTGGACACCAAGCTCACCAAATTCATGAACTTCCACCCCTAGAAAGATGTCCAAACCGAGGTCATAAATTGTATGATCATGAATATCATGCACATGTATAATTCCAATCACCCTCACAGATGGGATGAGAGTCTCCCCTATGTTCAACATAGCTACAAATGAGCCCTGCATAACTCAACTGACCCTAGCCCATTTCAGGTGGGGTTGGGATTCCAACCATTAGGTCCCATAGATTCTTCACTACCCTTGCGGTCACCTCGCCTGACTCATATCCTTCTCCAACTGAAGTTAAAAAATCTACCCAGTTCATTAAGTGGATGTAGCACATACGCCAATAGGTTTGGGATATCCTACAAAAGTCCAATGACAAGTACAAGCAACACCATGATCAACAGTGGGTGCCACATAAGTTTTAGGTGGGCGACATTGTTTGGTTGCACTTGTAGAAAGAGCACCTTACAGGACCCCATCAAAAGCTTCACCCACTCTGTTATGGATCATACACCATCACCAAGGCTCTAGGTGATAATTATTTCAAGCTCAACATTCCTCCTTTCCTTGGCTTGCACCCACTATTCAACGTGGATATCCTTCGTCTGTATTTCCCACCATTATTGGAAACCTTAGATATTCCATAACATCTATAATCAACAGAGCTCAACCATGAATGCATACAACAGGCATCCCAAAATCATATTTTGGACAAACAGATCAATGGAAATTGCCCACAAAGGATCCATCTTTATCGAGTTGTCAAAGCAAGGCAAGTCTTGCACCAAGGCAAGTGGCTCACCCTGGGCCAAATTCAGTAGATGTTTCCACATATGATGGGGGGAATCAATGAAATGGAGACCATTGCTTCCTAAGGGGGGAGTATTGATATATATGGATGTCAGTGTCCTCCCACCTATTCCAACTATCTCATTTTTGGCATTTTTCCAGTTTGGTAGTTTTTTCCCTAGTTTTTGGGTCGTTGACTTGCACGGTCATTTTGAGGCCCTAAACAACATTTTTTAGGGCTCGCCACAGTCAGAATGACCCTTGAAAAAATAGTAGTGAAAAGTGTAGTCCTCGAATATACCTTTAAAATGGGCTATCGTGCTCCTAGAATAGAGATCATATGCAAAAGTTAGAACCTGGGGAAGTTGATGTACTAACTTACCCAAATGGGGCCCACGTGACTTTTGGTGCTTCATCTCCTAGGGTTAGGTTTTTTGGATGTCTAGGGTTTTTGACATTCATATTTATTGTAAAAATTCCTTCAGAGCCTCATTGTAATCATATTCTTGTGAATGAGCATAGTCGTCACATCTCTTTTTAGAGATAAGCCGACACCATTCTAGCGAGCTTGTTTTTGCTACATTTTATAGTTTCATCTTATTTCCTTATTGAATAGAAACTAGTTTTATTGTATATCTTCTATCTTGTGTTAAACATATTTTGATAATAATCTTTATTCATTTCATTCTGAAAATATATTCTGGATCAGTGGTATTAGATCAGTCTTCTCCTTGTTGTTCTTAATGCATTTCCCCAACGAGGTTAGGGTATAACTAATTGGGTCTCAAGCTTGTTTCTCTTGACGAAAAAAGTTCTCGCAAGCCCAAATGGCCTCTCATGGTAGAAGAAAATAAAGATGATGGGATATGATATCCCTTCAAAATTTTGCTCGAGGAATTCTTCATGCAATAGAGGAACGAGATGATGGATAGTTTTGTGCAAATCCTTTGGTGGCTACCAACATGTGACACATCTTCCTCAAACGAAGGTGCCGCCCCCTTCAAGATAAAAATAAAATTCGATATTCCTATATTTGAAGGTTATATAGACATAGATGTGGTAGAAAAATGGATGAATCTGCTAGAAGGGTATTTCTCTATCCATAACTTCTCGAATAGAGAAAATATTACTTTTGTGCTCCTCAAAGCCACCCCCCATGTCAAATATTGGTGGGAAAATTTATGTGAGAAAAAGGAAATAGAGGAACCCTCATTATTTACAATCACATTCACCTGGGAGTCCTTCAGGGATGCTATTAAGGAACAATACTACCATGTTGGAAGTTATTATGACATGTATGAAAAATGGACCATGTTGTAGTAGGAAAGACACCAATCAGTGCCTGAGTTCACAAATATCTTCCATACCTTGCACATCAATATGGGTATCAAATATTCTGAGCGACATTTGGTGCTCAAGTATCACAGTGGTATGCATAGATACATCCATGCTGAAATGGAGTTTTTGGACATCTCGTCCTTAGGAGCGACCTACCGATGTACCGTCAAAATCGAGCAGAAGCTCAAACAAAAGACGTGGCAATTTATTCCTGGGAACCCTTGACAACAAAATCTAGGAAAGGGCAGCCCCAACCTGCATAAAAAAGGATGGAGAAAAGATGGAAAACCTCAAGAAAACCAATCCAGGACTCAAGCAAAGAAGGACACCAAAAAGAAAAAGAAAGATACCAGGAAGTGGTGTGACTTCCATAAGAGCCCCTGGCATAACATTGTTGATTGTCACTAAAAGAATTCACTGGTGGCTGAGGTGAAAGCCTTTGAATCAGATGTGGGTTCTAACTCTAAGTCAGAATGAGAAAGAGGGAGATAGATCATAGATGTAGAACCTAGTGCAACCGTTGCTACCACCAAGCTCCAGCCTGGTGAACTGGATGATCTAGAGGAAGGCAAACACCTTTTTCATTCACAAATGTGGGTGAAGGGTACCACACTGCACTTCATCATTGATAGTGGTAGCCAAAATAACCTCATCTGAGTAGAGGTTTTCAAGCGACTTCCCTGACGACAACACCGCACCCGAATCCCAACACCATCGGATGGCTCTGGCAAGGAAGCGACATGTGCGTCATCCAATAATGTGTCTTGTCATATTACATCAATGTTTATGGATAAATTCGTGAGTGCGGACACATACCAATCTCCCCAAGATCCACCTAGATCTGGAACAAACCGTAACAGAATACTACTCTTTCCCTAGATCTAATTATTGAATGAACTAAGAGAAATGGATAATTTTCATACCTTGTAAACGCTCTCCTTTAATCTCTGTTGTTCCTCGCTCTGCTCCGATGCTCTTGTGTCGTCCAATCACAACAACACAAACCAATCATAGCAAAGGCATTAATAT
>JZKD02S0350546.1:139086-170477 GCA_000966675.3 Picea glauca
GTAAAAGGAGGTTTCCCCCTCGAAGAGGCTTATTATCTGAAATTATCTCTGTTTCAAGGCCTTGAGTACTTTTCCTGAGGTTTTTCCATGCTATATTGATGTTTGGTTCTTAACATAGAGAGAAAACTTGTAGAGCGTGCTCCACATGGAATATTTTTGTATGGATCTAAAAAGTGTACAAATAATACTAAAGAATGTACTCTAACCAACACATTTGGTCTTACTAAATTTGGATATGTTATGAATAAGTTATTTTGTTTTTACTTGAAACACCTGTTTTAGACTAGTTTCAAGACTAGACACAAACCCTATTTTCCACGGAGTGTAATTCCAAAAATATAGTGACCCACAAAATAAAATTAGTACCACATATACTTGGATATGTTTCTCAATAGCCTCCCAATTTCACGGTCTTAATCATTCTAGAAAAAATGTTATTGCAAAGATGGTGAGATGACCTGTAAATAACATACCTTATAAAGAATCATCAAAATAAATTATCCTCCTTTGAATTTCAGCCTTCTTTACTTCACCTTCCCTCTGAAATTCATCTTACATATCCTTTGGTTACCTCAGTCACCTATAGATATTCAATATGCTCAAGTGTGATTGAAATGAGAGAGCCATGTTGTTGCACCTCTTTCGTCACCTTAGTGAGAAAAATAGAGGTGCTTGCAAGCTTAGTTGGGTTTGCTAAGCAGGACAACTGTAAGGAAAAGGGTAAGAGAAAGAAATATAAAAGAACAACTAAGAATTAAACTAAGAAATAAAACAACAACTAAATTAATAAGCATAGGTACATAAGGACAAAAGAAACAATGAGACCCATGTCACCAATGATAAGGCTGATATTAGTAAAAGAAAACACCGAGAAGAAAGAGGACTATGAGTCCCTTCTTCCTCCAAGGGAGGTCTCTTGGACCCCCACAAATAAGCTCTTCTTACAACTTTGAAAATGAAAATGGTGAAAGAATTCTTTGCTAATCCACTCAAGGGGTGAGATGGATTTACCAATGCAATGATGCTTGTATACTCTTGATGGGAATAGAGGATTCCTCAAGAGAATAGTGGCAGCATAACTTTGCTATTGAATTCCTTGAAAAATGAAGTGTATCCATGGCCTTTTTATAGCATTTCTTTAAGGTATTGTTCAACTAGTTTGTAGTGTGTAAAGAGGCTAATTAGGGCATTTCTAGGTCTTTGACCAGCCACCCAGTCAAATCTAGTCCAGATTTGAGTGTCAAATCAACTTGGAAGCTGAACCAGAAGTGGGTGGGAGGATGACCACTCTCATAAATGTGTCGTTTCTCAGGTGCACGAATTTTTTCAACAACAGTCGTGCATCATGCGCATGTGCGCGATTTTTGCATTTATGTTTTGCGCATGTGCGCACGTGCCCTGCGTATTCATAGTGCCCTTTAATTTTTGCACTAGTTGTATAGTTTTTGACCCTTTGGAAATGCTTTTGTGTTAATTTTGGTCCATGGGTGACCTCATAACTGTTTGATGATGCTAAATTCTTGTAACCATTTGCAAACGAAATTTCAGTGATAACAGATGCCCCTTGATGGATGAGGTTAGGAGAATATGTATAGCCAAAATCCATCAATGTTTCTTCTACTGAGAGTGTTTTTATAAGAGAGAGTGATAGTGGGGTTTTCAAGAGTTACCTGTTGGAGAGAGAAGGGAACCTGTAGAACTCGACCTTCCATAAGGTGTGTAACAATAAACTGTGTACAAACGAGGTAGGCATGCCCCATGCTCATGTCATGTAACTCAAAAAGGAATGAATTTTTGATGTAGACAACTTTAGTGCCCTTGGGGGCGATCGTGATAAAGGTAGAAGACAATTCTGTGAAGGAACATACTCTGAATAGTAGGCAGTGATATCTATAAGAAGTATCACAGATTATTTAGGCATTGATAGCCCAACCAAGTTCAGAGGTCTTTGGCAATTATAAGAAATAACTGCAATAGTCGCAAAGTAAGACCCACCGTAACATGAGAAAATGTTGACGTCGAATGTTATGGGGGTCAACGACAGTAGGGAGAAATTGTGGTTCTCCATGTGCCATCCGAGAGCTCTCATGAGAAAGGTAATGAGAGTCAAGATGTTGTCTCCCTTTTGGAAAACTATGCTAATGTCGACAAAAGGGGGATGCGACTCCCAGAAGAAAAGGGCTTCGTGAAATCTACTAGGTGAGGTTAAGAATTGGAGGACGTACATGGACTAAGTCAATATGTAGGAAGACTCAAGACTGCCCTTGGTTGGGGTATATGTGAGGTAAAGTGGCCGCAACCATTCAACGAGGTCAAGTGTTAGGGGGACAACAAGACAGGGGATAATCTATGTCAGAGGCGGGACAAAGTGAACAAACTTAGAGGTTAGAGGTAAGTGGCCTGCGGGATACTCTGAATATATGGACTATGTCGTCAAGGGTAGATGATAAGTAGTGCCCCAACCAAGGGCAACATGGGTTTCTTTTGCCAAAAAAGGAAGAAGGCCGCCAAAGGTGACGACAAAAAGGTATGGAAATGCAGGAAATAAAGGCGTTTGTACAATAAATAAAGAATAATTTGGGATGAGTGTACAAATACAGAAACGGGTGCCCCGATGTAATATGGTTGGTTGGGGTAGGGTGCAATTTGCTTGGATAACTAGTTGAGGGTGGGGGCCCCATGGGTGGGTTTCTGTATGAGGTAGGTGAAATGAAGGGAAATATGCAGAGGGGAAAACTTATTGTGGATGAAATGGAGGGTTCATGATACTATGGAGGTGCAGTAAAAAATAGAACCTTGAAGAGATAATCTGGGAGTCTGGTAGGAAAGCTAGCAAAATGAGGAGAAGGAGTATGTGGTTGATTCATGACATGATGTAAGACTATCAGGACTCCCATCCCTAAAAGGTTTTTGAAAAACAGCATGAGTGTCAAAGGTGCAAAAGGGTGCTATGAATGGGACAACTCATGTGGGTAAGAGTGCTACTGGGTGACAGTACCGAAGATGCAAGTGGAGGTGTTGGTACTACAGAGCCAGAGATGGGGATCCTAGAGGCAAATGTCAGAGGGTGTGACTGAAGATGCAAGTGAGATTTAGAGGGAATGACTACATGCCAGTGCTGAGTATATACTTAAAGGGGTTGTGTTGATTTATGATGACCAAGTACCTGCACACATGAAAACCAAATACCCGACGTGAAAAATATCTGAAGAGAATCGAACATAAGAGCATTTATTTGATAATTTTGAATATGAGCATGTGTACCTAGCCGGGGTATGAAAAAATGGTGCCCAGGGGCTCAGGATGAAAAGTGCCCCAGGGACTGTCGTGATGTAGATGAAGGGATGTTGATCCTATGGCTAAATACGAATCGAAGAATGGACACCCGAAGCTCCTGGAATGGTGAGTGGAAGTTTGACGAAATGGCCTATATATAGTTGTAGGGCCCACATTGCCACCTCATTTGTACTTGTTATTAGAGTGACTGGACAAGAAGTATTCAGAGGAGATTTCGAGATTTCAAGAGAATGAGGCAGTCGATCGAGGACCAGTGAGCTTCAGGTTAGTAGTTTGATCATCCTGCATAGAATTAGGGTTTCCATTTTTGGGCAGGGCCTATACGGAGGGTCGTACAAGGGTTTTTATGGGTGTGGGCCCCCATGTGCGTGGGCGATCCGGAGGTATGCGCGCACAAGTGCACGCGTACCTTATGGATAGTCATGCATGGGGGTACTCGTAAGGGGGACAAAGGCATGCATTATGTGTGTGCATGTTGGCTACACAACCACACATGTGGGCGCAGTTGTGTAGTGGACAAGCGTGCTTTGATGCGCGCCTATGTTTGTGACAAGGGCACATGGAGGCTCCCCTATAGTCTGAGCAAGCATGCATGCGTGCGTGCCTATGGGATGGACAAGTGAACCTAAGGGCATGCCTATGGAGTGAAGAGGTGCTTATATGTGCACACCTATGGAGTGAACAGGCGTGCATGTGTGCACGCCTATGGGTTAAACAACCGCACCTTGGGGGCAAGGTTGACGGGTGTAAAACTCATCTTTTTAATGTGGTTTATGGTCCATGTGGCTAACCTAGGACTGTTTTATGTGGCTGCAGGTGATCATTTTACACGATTTTGGTTGGTTAGTGAGAGTGGGATTGGTCCCAGCTGAGAGATGCCGTGGGTATTGAGGAGCCGGGGCTTCGTGCTACTTTGGCAGCCTATGGGATGTTGAAGTTCTATGGGTGCCAGTTGATATGGGCGTAGGAGTATCTCCTGCAGTACCTTATCTGGATGTGGATTCTGGATCTACATTGCTTTATGGTGCGGGGGGAGTAGCTTGCCTTCACTGCGGTGGAGGATATCTATTTTTTGACTGGGCTCCCGTTTCGGGGAACGCCCCTACCGATGGAGACGGTATTACCTGTTAACGTGGTGCTAGTGACAATGGGCTAGAGATACTGTTCCAGGTTGAACTTTATGTCAGGATCTATCATGAGCATCGGGGTGATGGATTCTCTAGCATGTCGCTATATATCAGCGATGATTGTGAGGGTGTATGGGTCCCTTGCGACTCACCAGATTAGTGGTGGTCAGCTGAGTATTATGGAGAGGGTACTGGCCAGTGAACACTTTTCCTGGGGGCTTACACTGCATACCAAGATGGTAGGGTAGTTGGACCATTGTCAGTCCACTGATACACGGGAGTTTTCTTTTGGGTCCATCTTAGTGGCCTGGTTTTTGGAGAGGGTGCCTATGTTGCGCCCTAGGGTTTTATTGGGTGCTCCTGGGGTGTGAGAGCCATGACTGAAGCAGTGGTCAACTATTTTTCTTCGCCATGGTGGTGGTGAGGGAAGCCACTTCTTCATGGTTGAGGTGACATAGGTGTGGTGGTAGATGCTGCAGGTGATACTGCAGTTTCCATATACTGGTGTTGACTTCCGGGGTGATCCAGACATGGTGTTACCTCCAGGGGAGGTTTTGATCATCGAGGTATGTTTATGAGTTTGATATATACTGTTTGTTTTTGAGATAGCATGACATGTGTATTTGGTATAGATGTTGATACTATCTGTTGTTTGTTTGTATGTGTAGATGTGGCACGTTGCGGGCGCGAGGTTGAGTTGTTGAGGGCACCAACTAGCCAGGAGTCGAGGAGACCGTCGCGGGGAGGGCCGCGGGTAAGAGAGAGACACCAATGTGAGGATGCTGAGGCAAGACCAACTGAGCCTGAGAGAGCAGCGAGGAGACTCTGGTTTGATGACCTAGGTGTTGGGCCATCACATGCTCCTCTGACGGGTGCCTGAGCAGATTTTGAGGATATTCTCCACCGCCTGGAGGCGGTGCTACAGGGTGTGCCTGAGGGTATGTGGTCGTGTATCTAGGATGAGGGCATCCTGGAGTAGTGTGTGGGGATTCTTCTACCCTAGCGGGCCGTGGTACGATGAGAAATAGTATCAAGTACTGTTATGAATGGATGGTTACCTCCTGGTCCAGAGGGACCTGTAGTGGGTGGGGGACCACCGCCTGAGAGAGGGGCAGGAGGTGGTGCTCTAGATGCACCTTGAGTGGTGCTCTATTGATTTTTGTATAGTTGTATATAGGCTGGTGAGCCCATTTTGTACCAAGGTGCTTCATTGGCCTACGGATACTTGTATTTTTGTATGTAAACATTTGGATGGCACTGTGGACCATCTTATATATACATGAGTATACATTTTGAGATCTATGTGATGTTTACATGTGTTTTGTTAATGTGTTGATGATGTCTAATCTATATATGTTGTGACAGGTTGTTGATATGTTTATGTATGTGTAGCGGTATCTTGATGTGATATATGCCAATCTAACACAATGTTAGCTAAGTTATTTGTAATTTGATTCAATTGTCTTGGAATATGTATAAATGTAATGGAATCAAAATGTCAAGATAAAAGTCTCACCTGTAGGTATTTGCGAAAGAGGCAAGGATTGCGTATGCGGTACACATTGTTGAGCTGGAGAACGACTAGTTGAGAGATGAGAAAGATGCTAAGGTGACGAATATGATGATGATGGGCATCAATAAGGAGGCCAATGACGACAGTGTATTCGGCTTGGTTGTTGGTGGTTGAACCCAAACATATGCCGCTCGAATGGAGCATTTCATGTGAGGGGGTATAGAGGGCCCAAGCTACTGAAGCAAGATTTTTTGTTCAATAGCTAGCATCGTCAGCATAACTAATGTGGTAGGCTAGTGGAAGAATCATATATCAATAGCACAAATGATAGTTTAGATGTGAGGGATGAAAAAAAGATTAAAAACACTATAAAAGAAATAACCTAAAGTAGAATTGCTACGCTTAGGCGTAAAATTTCTTTAAGTATAACCCGTTGATGGGTTCTTTGAGAGAGAGGCCTTCGAGAGAGGCCAAGATGTGTGCACCTTTGGTGAGACAATGTTGGATAATGTATGGGCCATGCCATAGTGACTCGAATTTTCCATGACCAAAGGTATCATGAGCGATATCATAAGAAAGGATGAGGTCACCTTCGTGAAATGAGAGAAGGTTGACATGGTAGCCAAAGGTGGCTTTTGACCATTTTTTAGCTGCCTCATTGTTCTGTAATGAAGATCGACAATATTCATCCAGGGACTCTAAGTTTAGCAAGCACTGCTCCATTGGAGCAGTGTCAGGTAATAGCTTGATTGCAATGCGTAAGGTGGGAATTTTTCACTCGATGGGAAGAGTGGCCTCAACCCCATGGAGTAGATGAAATGTTGTGAAATCAGTGGTTGTTTTCACATCCGTACGATAAGCCCATAGCGTGGAAAATAACATGTGATGCCAATTAGTCTTATGTTTATTAACCATGTGTTGTAACATGGTCTTGAGGACCTTGTTAACTGCTTCGACCTGTCTGTTAGACTGAGGGTAATATGGTGAGGAAAACTCGTGGGAGAATCCTAACTAAGATGAGAGTTTGACGAAAATCTCATTCTCTAAGTGTTTCCAGTGATTGGAAACTAGTTGGAGTGGTACTCCAAAGCAGGATATGACGTGGTTAAAGAAAAAACATGTTGTGGTGTCAGCGGTATTGTTGAAGGTGGGAATAGCTTCCACCCATTTTGTGAAGTAATCGACTGCGACAACAATGTATTTGTGTCCATTGCTGGAGGGGGGATTACAAGTCATGAAATCGATGCCCCATTTACAAAAGGGGCTGGTAGTAATGATTGGATGAAGGAGAGCAGGTGGTGCTCATGCTTTGTTGGTGTAAAGCTGACACTTCTCGCATCGTCTCATGGCATGAATGCAATCATAAAACAATGTAGGCCAAAAGTAACCTTCTCGGATGATTTTTTGAGCAGTGGACATTCCTGAAAGATGCCCCCCACATGCGCCGCTATGGTAGTCGTTCAAGACTCTATCGGCCTCGTCAATGGTCAGGCATTGACAAAGAAGGGTGTCAACCCCTTGTCGATATAAGATGTCTCTGATGAGGAGGTAGTAGGGGGCATGGTGGCGAATACAATGATGATCATCTTGTGAAAGGTGGTTACCAAACTTTCAAGTTCGAAGGTAGACGAGAAGGTCATCGTACCAAGGATCATCCGAAGTGATGTAAAAGAGGTGTTCGTCGGGAAAGTCAATATTGATGAGGGCACTGGTAGTATTAGAGGGGAAGGTTGTGACAAGTTCGGTGAGGATGAGAGCTTTCTTGAGAATTCAATATCGTACTCCTAAAGGATAATGATCCATTGGGAAAATTTGCCATCAATTTGCCGACGACTAAGCAAGTATTGCATATGGTTGGAATTTTCTATGACCTTAGTTGTGCGAAACAGAATGTAATGACGCAGTTTCTGTACTGTGAGGATGACTGCAATGGCTAGTTTCTCTTCATGTTTATACTTCAAGGGTGGCCCTAAGAGGTTTTTACTAATGTAATAAATGACATGCTCACAATCTTTATCATTGATTTGAATGAGAACTCCTGCTACTGAGACAATTGATGCTAATATGTAGAGGATATAGTCGCAATTGTAGTCGGGTGCTCTAATTAAAGGGGCGTTGGAGAGCACCATTTAAGATCATCAAATGACTTTTGGGCATGTTCATCCCAGTAAAATGGGATGTCATTGCGTAGTAAGAAAAGGAAACCATGTGCCCATGTGGCGTAGTCTGGGACAAATCACCGTAGAAAGTTAGCTATTCCTTGTAGGCTCTAGAGTTGACGTAAATTCCGAGGAGGTGGAATTTCGGTGATAGCTTGGAATTTGAGGGGGGTCCATGGTAATACTTCTTTGGGAAATGATGAATCCGATGAGGCACCCTACAGTGACACAAAACACGCACTTGATGGGGTTCAAGCAGATGTTGTACTAACGACACTGTTGGAAGATTATTCGTAAATAATCAAGGTGTTGGGTGCATTTCTTGGATCGAGTTGTGAGGTCTACCAAGTAGATCGTGAAAAATGTGTGTCATAGCCCATTGGAAAGTTGTGCGAGCATTATTTAAGCCAAAAGGCATGACACGATATGCAAAAGTACCCCAAGGGGTAGTGAATGTGGTTTTGTACTGATCGACTAGGTGAATTTGGATTTGATTATAACCAGAGAAACCATCCCTAAAGGATAGAGCCTCGTGGCCTATGCAGTCATCGATAATTTGATCGATGAAAGGCATTGGAAATTTGTCTTTGGGACATGCATGATTGATATCGTGAAATTCCGTGCGGACGCGGATAGTGCCCTGTTTCTTATTAACGGGTACAAGGTAGGAAACCCATGATGTATAGGCGATGGGGTATATGAACCCAGCCATGCATAATTTTTCAATCTCTTCTTTGATGGCTACTACCTTGGATGGGTGAAGTGATCGCCATTTTTTACGAACTGGTGTAATGTCAGGCCAGGTGTCAATGTGATGTTCAACGATAGAGGGATCAAGGCCATGCATTTCTTTGTATGACCAGGCAAAAATATCCTGATATTCCTGAAAAAGGGCTTTATAGGTGGTGATTTCTTGAGGAGTGCAAGCGGCTCCAATGATGATTTCCTCGACGACACCATTTTTTATGGAAATGTCGATTTTGATGGTCGGGGAAATGTTCACCATGTTGCCTTCTTCAAAAGCACCAGGGGTAGGAATGGGGTTGTTGAACCAGTCAATATGCCCTGATGGGATAAAATCCTTGGTTTCGATTGCATATATGGGTTGTTGGTTAGGAGGCGTGGAGGCTTCATGTGGAAAGAAGAGCGCTCGATGGTCTAGCGCATCCCAGGGGTAGTCGAGGGTGTTTAACTCTTTGAGTATTTCCTCATCATAGTGGAATTGGTAGGAATACAAGGGGTCGTGAAGAGTGATATTAGTGACTGTTGTCATGTGGCTGCCCCCTGGTGATGAAGAAGCAGGGGGAACGATGCAGGAAATTGCAATGGTTTGCTCGAAATAAACCAAATATAGAAGTACTGAGGAGTACCCATGGTAGTTGGATGTAAAATTTCTGTAGGGAAATGAGCGGGAGAGTTGGGGGGATTTGGGGGTGAATCCTCAGATAAGTCATCCAAGAACCATGGAGGTGTTGGGATGGCCTCAGGTTTGAGAGAAATGAGATGAAGAATATCTAGTGACAAGGTAAGGTCAACCATCGATTCTGTAGGTCTTTGAATTAGGGTCAATTGGCGTTTCCTGTATTCAATGATCATAGGACACTGGTATGTAAAATGATCTAAGGATTCACATAGAGAGAAAGGACATCTCATACGTTCATTGGCTTAAGTGGTGACATAATGGATGTCGATGATGTTGGTTAGGGATGATGTAGCTGGATTAGCTTCGTTATGGAAGCTTTGGCGTACTGCGGCTAATGTCTGCTGGAAGCGAGGCAGTGCTGGGAAATGGTGGGTATAATGGCCATGTTATGAACATATAGCACAAGTGAATTTGGTTCACATCCCTTTACTACTTGAGTGCGAGGTGGTAACGACAATACTTGCTACGGTGGTGAGTGTTGATGGAGTTTGATTGAGTGGAATCAAGTTTCATAACTCTGGTAGAGATGGGCAGTTGTTGGTTTGGTGTCCATCTTTCTCACATAGTGCACAAGGGGGTTGGATGCACAGGGGAAGTGGAGCTATGGGCTCCTTCTTCTTTCTCCTGCCCCCAGCTGTAGCAGGGAGAGTAGTGAGTGGGGGTGTAGAGGGTATGGTGGGAGTGAGTATGGGAATCATCATTGGGATTCCTTCTGTTTGGGGGGGAAGGGATGGTTGAGGGACCATCTCTGGTGGATGTAAATACCAAACTAGAATTGCTAACACCATATTAGAGAGGGTAAGCATTGCGGCTACTTGGAAAGCTTGTATGCCAGATGGAGGGTAGAAGAATGGAATTTGAGTAATGGCTTGGGGAATTGTCTCCCAAACTGGGATATGGCCTTGGGGAGAGGTGAAATCGTGGAATGGTGGGGTCAATGAGTTCATAGGAGGCTCATGAGGGGGGAGCTCTGCGACTAGTGGGATGTCAGATGTGGTAAAAGCCTCCCTAGGAGGAAGGGTATCCTCTATGTTAGTTCTGTTGGATGAGATGACACATACTTGATTGGAAGGATGAAGGAGAGGTGGTGTACCATGGTAAGTTCCTAACAATGATGGGTCTTTGAAAATTCTGGGACCCATTTCGATGAGTGGGTATGCATCATGACTCATGTGGATGAGAGGAAGAATGTTATAGATGTTGGCATAAGGGTTAGGCTTGTAATGTGAGACTTGGTCAATGGTAACGATCTTCCCGTTATGGGGGAACATCATTGTTCAAAAAATGGAAGAGGCAACTACCTTCATAGTGTACATGTAGCTACAACTGAACAGGATATTATAATCAAGTGGGGCATCGATAACTTCAATTTTGATGAAAATAGTATTGCCCCCGAGTTCTATGGGGACATTTTGGAAGAGCCCTTCAAGAGATGATGCTCATCTATCATAAGCTCGTAAGGTAATGGAAGATGGTATGAGTTCAGGGGAACCAAGTTTCTGCCATACAGATTTGGACATAATGCATGTGGATGCACCTTCATCGATGATGCACTGATGAACTGTAATGTTCCAAATTTTCACTGGGATTTGAAAAGTGATCAAAGCGGGAAGGCGAGGTTCTCCGCTGTCGATATCAAATGTAATGAGTCGAGTATCTGCGGGGTCTACTTCCCCCAAGGTAGAAAGTAATGATTTCCGTTGAGTGGGACAAGTCTGAAGGACTTCTAAGATTGACATGGTAGCTGAGGATTGTGCTAAGTCATCAACCAAATTGTAATTATGAGCTGCCCTAGCCTGTGGGTTGTGGACATTTCTGTAGAATGGGATGCGATGGATGTGAAGAGGTGGTTTTGTGTTAGGGCGAGAGATCACCAAAGGGGGTCACGTTGGTGCGGGGATTTTTTCTATAGGAATGGGAGGGGACTCAGCGGGTGCATGGTAATGATGATTATGTGTTTGCAAAAGGATTTATTCCTCGCTGGTGAGGAGGATCATGCGATCTCTTGGATTGTTTGGATTGAGGTACTATCCCAACTGAGGTGGGGTAGGTTGTGTGTCCTGTTGGGTGTTTATCACACCTTGGTGTGGAATAAGATTCTGCAGCACGGCTAGGGGGGGGTTGTTGCACGTATTGTTGTAGGGCCTGTTGAGGGGCAGGCAGTGCCGGAGGATGTGGTAGACTACCTGAGTCTTTCAGCCATTTGAAATCAGTTATTTTGGGGCAATCATGAGTATAATGACTAAACTCACCGCAAAGGGTACAAGGAAAGTTGGTTTTGATAGTATTGTTATTTCTCCCTTGACGCCTGTTGTTATTTCCCCCCTGGGGGTTTTGATTCCCTTGGTTCGGGTTTCCCCCAACCGATTGGTTTTTTTGGGGTTGATTCCCACCTTGACCTGGGTTTTTATTGTTCCTGTTTCTTCCTTTCTTTTTGGCATTATTCGACGGAAGGGTCGGGTTTTCCGTATTCAGCTATTCAAAATTTTGATATTGTTGAACAAGAGAGAGTTGAAAAACATTCACTCTAGCGTGAGGGTGTGGGGGTGCCATGGACTGTGGAGGACCAAGAAAGGGAAAGTACAAATTTTGTGGGGGTTTTGATCCATAAGGTACATAGGAAGGCATGGTGCTTTTGCTAGTACTCATAGTATAAGCTGAGGTAGAGGGGGTACCAAAGCTTGTCTGGATAGGTGGGTGTAGTGGGGATGCCGACAGTGGCCCACTAATGGGCAAAGGAATAGCAATAGGGTATGGTTGTTAATAAGGGGGTGGGGGGAAATAAGAGGTTCCCCCATACGCGGACGGATATTGAGGTGTGTCATACATTGGTGGTGGTTGGGGTTGAGGACTGTTGTGTGTGGTATTACCAATCAATCCGTCTGTGGAGTGAGACATCCCAGGCTTGTCTTGACCAAATGGCATGGGTTTGGGGAGGTTAGGAAGTACCATGTATAAGTACCCTGATTGTGAATATGTGAGGTCGTATTGTTGAGCCTTACTGATGGATTCCTCTTCAGATTGAGGGAAGGTGGAAGCTACATATTTACCGAGGAGAGAGACAAGTGATCTGAGAA
Organism: Picea glauca; assembly: GCA_000966675.3. Classification (NCBI taxonomy): domain Eukaryota; kingdom Viridiplantae; phylum Streptophyta; class Pinopsida; order Pinales; family Pinaceae; genus Picea; species Picea glauca. Next base: position 151,683 of record JZKD02S0350546.1, read on the forward strand.
ACCAGTCAAGACACTGTTGTTTGGTGGTTTCAGCTTTGCATAAACTACGTCGTCTACGCCACTCGTGAATGTGATCAGTGATATGTCTGGTTGAGGTTTGTTTGAAATTAGAGAGTAGTTCAAGACCATTGTCATGGCGGATTGGTAATTGGAAGAATGTAAAAAATTCTTTGGCCAAAGACTCGAAAGTTGCATGGGACCCTGATTTTTCATCTACATACCATTTGGCTAATGGGCCAGTGAGTGTGCATTGAAATAATCGTAGTCTGATGGAATCATCCATAACATTGTTGGAAGAGCACCATAGGTGGAAAGTCATGACATGGTTGGCAGGGTCATCCCCTGCCTTTCCTTCAAATTTAGGGATGTCTGAAGGTAGTTTGCTAGGCATTGCAGGCCATGTGGGGTCATGCAATAGAGGATCATTGGTGAGTTTTCTTAGATCTGGTATGTTAAGAGAGGCCAAATATGGAATCTATAGTGGGAGGGGAGGATTACCTCAAGACATGGTGTGACTGTGTTGTGAACCTGACCCTTGAGGGGGACTAGGTGGATTGGTACTTCCCCCTTGAGAGGAAGTTGGTCCCCTGCTTCCGTGTAAAGGAGAGTGAGTGAACAGAGGGACTTGGGAAGTGGACCCAAGTAATGTGGAACCAATCAAAGATGATCCTAAGATAGTGGCACTCACAGGAGTGTGTGAAGGTGGTGTCGATGAGGTGGCAAGACTAGGAACTCCCCCTAAAATAGAAGGGAGGTTAAGTAAGCATCTAGAACGATGGGGGTTCTGTGGGTCCCCTATGATGTCCGACTAGCTGAGTGGATGTATGCAAAATGTGATAAGAGAAAGTAAACAAGAACCTTTGTTGCAAATTTTGAACTTATGTATATCCAAATCAAAATGTAATCAGAAGTGCGTCATACATAAAGTGTTTTGAAAAAGAAGCATATATGTGGATAAGTGGCTTTTTTCCACATGGGGAATCAAAGAAAACAAATGATCATGTCCTAAAATACGTAATGTCCTTTTTCTCAAATAGCACTGGACCTTCCAATAGTACTCAACAATGGGGTTTGAAGTCACCAGAAGAGGAACTAGTGAAGGATGAAATAATCAGTAATAATGAGGGGTAAAGGGGGCATATCCCGAAAGCGCTGGTGATATTTCCCAATAGCCACACAAAATCCGATCAAGGTGCAATTGCAACCCACAATTTCCACCTGGGTAGATGTCCTAAAATTTGGTCACTAGGTACCTTGGTCAAAGTGTGGCATTTAGATTTTCGGCCTAAGAAATGGGTCACGGGTTGGATCCCATCCAAGAGGTGGGTGCCTCAAGGGGGGATGCACAGAACAACCGGACCTTGGCCTTCAACCCTTCATGGGTATCTCCCTGCCTTATGGTGTTAGGAACACTTGACTTGGAGGATTTTTAGTTCCCTATTTGACAACTTATATGGTTTTGACAATGTGAGAACTAGATAATGGGGAGTTATTTGGATTCCTATCCCCGAAATCCTACCTAGACTAAAAAATTTATTTTGGCACCTCATGTGGAGGAAAACTTAGTGAGTTTTTTAGAAAAATTTTAGATGTAGTTGTTTGAGAGGTTGGGGGTGTGAACCAACCTTGTTGAAATTAAATGGGAGTGGATAGTTTCGTCAAGAAAAGGGTGGGGTGTTTTAGAATCCCTTTAGAGGAAACTTACTTTGACCTCCACGTTTCAAGAAGAAACTATGTGACTGATAAGTGACTTTTGTGTGTGAATGAGTGAAAGTGTGCCAATGTTTTAATGAATTGGGTGTCACCTTGATGCATGTGGACTTTGCTTGGTCCTTACAAGTGTTGATTACCTAATTAACTAAGTGCCTTTGGTACAACCTTGCATAATTCAAAAGTCCCTAGGAAGCTAGCATGTGGACATGTGGGTCCGTTACTATTCCTTTAACTCCCTATCGTGATGTAATCTAATAAAATCTTTGAATCTATCCTAGATTGTGATCATGTGGGCATGTATGGGCCCATTAAAAAACCTTTAAACTTCCCTAGTGATTTAATCTAAGAAAGTAAATTTCAACACTATCTTATCTTTGTGACATGTGGGCATGTATGGGCTCGTTACAATATTAATATGTGTTTGAAAAAATAAACTAAGAGGAGTCCCAAGAAGGGATGTTGTCCTCTCCTAAAGGTTTTAATATTTTTAAGGGGGATGAAATTGTCCCACAATCTTTTTCTGATTCTCAATATCGCTTGGAGGCGCGAGAGAAGAGCATACTAAGTGATTGTTATCCAACTTCTAATCCCAATGCAAGTTAGATGTGATTGAAAATTATTTCCGACTTATATTTTTAGTCAAAGCAAACCATCCATGTGGAAAAATGAAAGAAACAGAGGAAATAATGATTTGAAACCCCCTAAGTGCCTATGTATTTTGACTAATCCCTTTATATGAAGAGGGGACTAAGTGTGGTGCAGCTTAAAACATGTATGAAATCACTTTTAAGAAGGCTAAGGGCCTTCTCCAAATCTCAAAAACCTTACAATGTGAATTTTTAGCATAGGTGTGTGAGTCTCGGTGGAGACAGAGGTGCACTAAGCGCATGTGCGCAGACCGAAATGAGCTAATGGGCACAGGTGCATAGAACAAAATTGCGACTTAGGTGCATGTGCGCACGATGCATGTTTGTGGGCCCAAAAACCTGCGCACAAATGATACACGGTCATGAATGAAAATTTTGGATGGAATTCTCTCAAATCAACTTGGAATTGGATGTTTAGCAGGTCGGCTTAGGCCGGTTAATGCACTTGAAAGTTAAATAAACCAGAAGAAGAGCTATAAAAACCCAAATGGGGTAGGAAATTGATACCTTTCCCCAGTGGAGTTGCCAATCTGTTGCACCTCTTTCTTCACCTTAGTGAGAAAAATAGAGGTGCTTGCAAGCTTAGTTGGGTTTTCTAAGCAGGACAACTGTAAGGAAAAGGGTTAGAGAAAGAAATATAAAAGAACAACTAAGAATTAAACTAAGAAATAAAACAAAAACTAAATTAATAAGAATAAGGACATAAGGACAAAAGAAACAATGAGACCCATGTCACCAATGATAAGGATGATATTAATGAAAGAAAACATCGAGAAGAAAGAGGACTGAGTCCCTTCTTCCTCCAAGGGAGGGCTCTTGGACCCCCACAAATAAGCTCTTCTTACAACTTTGAAAATGAAAATGGTGAAAGAATTCTTTGCTAATCCACTCAAGGGGTGAGACAGATTGCCCAATGCAATGATGCTTGTATACTCTTGATGGGAATAGAGGATTCCTCAAGAGAATAGTGACAGCATAACTTTTGTATTGAATTCCTTGAAAAATGAAGTGTATCCATGGCCTTTTTATAGCATTCCTTTGAGGTATTGTCCAACTAGTTTGTAGTGTGTAAAGAGGCTAATTAGGGCATTTCTAGGTTTTTGACCAGCCACCCAGTCGAATCCAATCCAAATTTGAGTGTCAAATCAACTTGGAAGCTAAACTAGAAGTGGGTGGGAGGCCGACCACTCTCATAAATGCGTCGTTTCTCAGGTGTGTGGTTTTTTTCGACAACAGTCGTGCATCGTACGCATGTGCGTGCGTGCCTCGTGTATTTATAGCGCCCTTTAATTTTTGCACTAGTTGTATAGTTTTTGACCCTTTGGAAATGATTTTGTGTTAATTTTGGTCCATGGGTGACCTCATAACTGTTTGACGATGTTGAATTCTTGTAACCATTTGCGGACGAAATTTTAGTGATAACACTTGTCTCTTATTTATACTTTCATGTACTTCCTTAGATGCATCTTCTAGACCACTTTGTCCACATAGTCACATATGTCCAACTTTGTCGAATTTTCCACTTGTACATATATCTAATAGACACTTGAATAATTAACCCATTTTCCTAATTTTAGGGTTAACCTTCTTATAACCACTTTCTATAATTAGAAATTTTTCCATTTACTTTAATACTTAAATAATCCTCTTTGACTTTGTCACTTCACTTTATTATTTAGATAATCCTCTTTGACTTTCTCACTTAACTTTATTATTTAAATAATCCTCGTTGACTTTGTCACTTCACTTTATTATTTAAATAATTTTTTCTTTGCAAGCAATTTGACTTCTTTGACCTTTTGGGGCTTCAAGCCAACATATGAGGGTCCTCCAACTTCGTAAGGCCATAACTCTCAAACCATGAGGAGTTATGTGACATTCCACATACCACTAGAAATGAAATGACATGTATTATCCATATAGAATAGTATTACCTACAAATATATCAAAACTCATACCATTATACATCAAACAAAATTGGGTCCATTACCCAAACCTTTGTGGTACCAAATTTGCTACCAAACTTTCTTCAAGGGTTGACATCAATGAAAAATAACCCAATTAATAAAAAATATCCCCCTTTGGCATTGATGGCAACACTCTGATGCAATACTGAAATCATATCACTCATGCTCCCCCTGGAACCATGCCTCTATCCTCTGCATCTGATAAATCTCTCCGCCTTTGTCCTCAATGACGAAGGTATCTTTCCATTCGGGTTTGTTCCACCTAACTAAATCGTTTGATCTCCCAACCTCAATTGTCCTCTTTATGGTGCTTCCTCATGTACATCTAAGACATATAAGATAAGCATTCAAAAGCATTCATTTTGGAGTAGAAATAGCTCCGATTCTCTGGTGAATATACTCAAAGGCTTCCCTTGGAACCAGTTTTGTAAAGATGTCTACCACTTGTTCTTTTGTGCCCACATATTCAACTTTGATGTTCTTTTATGCAACCTACTCCTATAGAAAGTGATACTTGATTGTAATGTTCTTCATCTTGGAGTGCATCACTAGGTTCTTTGAGATACTAATGGTGCTTGCATTATCACAATATATTGGAATGGGCTCATCATACTCAACCTGTATATCTATCAGAGTTTGTTTCATCCATAGAACCTATGTACAACATGTTGTTGCTGCAATATACTATGCCTTGATTGTAGATAAAGATATTGATGATTGTTTATTGCTTATTCATGATACTAAACACTCATCCAAGTAGAACATTGTTCCAATCGTGCTTCATAGGTCATCAATGCAACCTTCCCAATCTGCATCTGTGTAGGAAATAATTGATATATCATTTCCTTTTGGATACCATAATCCAAACTCTTTTTTTCCGTGGAGATATTTAAAAATCCCCTTCACTGCTAATACATGTGATTCCTTTTGTGTTTCTTGAAATTGTGCCACATGTCCAACTGCTTGCATTACATATGGTCTGGATGTTTTCACATATAGTAGGCTACCAATAATTGACCTGTATTGCCTCTGATATATAGACTTTGAATCATCATCTTTGTTCAACTTGCAACCGGTTTGCATCGGAGTGATAACGGGTTTGCAATATTCCATTCTGAACGTCTTTAGCATTTCTCTGATATACTTGGTTTGAGAAATAAAAAATTCTTGGTTTCTTTTATGTATCTGAAGACCCAGAAAGAATGATAGTTCTCCAAGTAATGACATTTCAAATTCATTATGCATGTCCTTTGCAAATTTCTAGCTTAACCTGTCATCAATACTTCCAAAAATAATATCATCAACATAAACTTCAATTAGTAAAATACTATCTTTATTTACCTTGATGTAGAGTTTGTTGTCTGCACTTCCTTTTCTAAACCCTTTCTATTGTAGTTATTTATCCAGTCTAGAGTACCATGCTCTAGGATCCTTTTTTAGACCATACAAGGCCTTCTTTAATTTACACACATAATATTCATTCTATGACAACTGAAATCCTTATGGTTGTTTAAGCTAAAAGAAATCAGATTGCTTCCATTCTGGCAACTGGGGAAAATGTCTCTTCAAAGTCCATTCCTTCAACCTGTGCATATCCTTTACATATAAATATAGCTTTGTTCCTTGTAACTTGTCCATCTTCATTCAATTTATTATTGTATATCCACTTTGTGCCGATCACATTCTTATCCTTTGTTCTTGGAACCAATTCCCAAGTATCATTTTTTTCTATTTGATCCAATTCTTTATCCATGGTCTTATTCCAAAATTCATCCTTGTTGGTCTCTTCAAAATAGGTTGGTTCAATCGTAGATGAGAGTGATAGGTGCGTCTGTTCTGGTGAATGGATTCTTATTCTAGTCTCAACTCTTGCATCTTTGTTTATGATAATATGATATGAAGGATGATTCTTATTTACTCTTATGCTAGGTGTTTTTGGAGGCACTTGTTGAAATCTTCTACTTCTGTCAGATCCTCTTCATCTTCCCCTTCTACTTATTTTTCATCTTCTACTTCTTCTTCATAAAGTTGTTCTATTGATTCATTTTCTTCTTCATTTAATTCTTTTCTACCTGTTTCATCAATTGTTAAGTTGATGCTTTCCACAACTTTGTTCAATCTCAGTTTGTAACAATTTTATGCTTTCCTTGTACTTGAGTAACCAACAAGTACTCATTTGTCTGCACGAGAGTCAAACTTTCCCATTATTCCATCTTCTCTTTTGATGTAGAATTTTCTTCCAAAAACTCTGAAGTTATTCGCATTTGTTGTTCTTCCTTTCCATAGCTCGTAGGGAGTTTTTTCAGTGTTGTGTCTGAGAATTACTCTATTTTGAATGTGAATTGTTTTATGCACTTCTTGTGTCCAAACTATATCTGTCAATTTGGAATCCATTGGCATTGTTTGAGCCATTTCTTGTATTGTCATGTTCTTGCTTTCAACAAATCCATTATGTTGAGGTGTCCTAGAAACAAAGAATTGTATTTTTATTCAATGCTTATTGTAGTAGTCCATAAATTCCTTTGAAGTGAATTCTCCTCCATTATCAGATCTCAAGCATTTGATTATTTAATCCATTTCATTTTCAACCATTTCCTTGTATACCTTGAAGTTTTCAAAAGCTTCTGACTTATTCCTGAGAAAGAAAATTGCAGTCATTCTTGTATAATCATCAACTAATAACATAAAGTATTTCTCACCTTTTAAACCCTTTGTTGTAGTTGGTCCAACTACATCAGTATGCACAATTTCTAGTGGTCTTGTCGTTGAATATTATTTTGATTTAAACATGGTCTTTGTTTTCTTTCCTTGTTGAAAATGCTTGCATAAAGTGTTGTTTGGTTTCGTGATATGGGGTATTTCTCTAAATGATTCCCTTTTTATGAATTTGACAAGGTTATCAAAATGTATGTGCCCCATTATTCTGTGCCATAGCCAACTTTCATCTTCCTTTCCTAGGAAACACTTTTCATTTCCAATTTCACTTAATACATATATGTTGCTTGAAGTTCTCGCAGTTGTTTCAATCAATTTTCCTGAACCTTCTTTTCTTATCTCACACTTTTGTGAATTGAAAGTAACTTTATGACCTTGGTGACACATTTGAATCACACTTAGAATATTATGTTTCATATCTTCTACTAGTAGAACATTTTCTGCCTTGGTATTCTTGTTCCCAATTCTGACTATGTCTTTTCCAATGATTTTAGATGAATCATCATTTCTGAAGGAGACTGATCCATCTCTTTCCTTTCTTAATATAAGAAACATGTCTCTATCACATGTCATATGTTTTGAACAACCACTATCAACATACTAACCACGTTTCTTCTTCTTAGATTGTAGAGCGAGTGTTCATTCTTCATTTCTATATTGATTCTAACTTCTTATCCATGTCCTTTTTTGAGGTTCCTGTCTATGACTGTTGTTGTTCTGTCATGGTTCTCTAGGAGGGACTCTCATTCTGCAATATTTGGCCATGTGTCCAAATTTGTTACATTTGTAGAATTCCACTTCAATGCTCAAAGATTCAAACCTATTGTAACTTCTTCTCTATCTTTCACTAGGCCTTCTTGGATAACCCTTTTGTGTATGACTTTCAAATTGTTTTATGTTCCTTTTGTTAGATGTGCAATTCACAACTTTATGTCTAAAATTATTACATGCATAACATAAACCAAAAAATATAGTTTGATACCTGGAAGTTGAAGATCTTCTGAAAGGAGGTACTCTTATGAATCCTTATTCTACCTGAGGCCTATTTGTTTCTGTCGGTCATTTATTCTAAAATATGAATCTTCTCGGTGGAGGAGTGTCCCTGTAATTTTCTTTGTAGACCTTCCTATCCCCTTTGATTGTTTCTGCATATTTTTTTGGATATTTTTCTTGTTCTATTGTTTTGGAGCTTGATTCCTTTTTTGTCTGATTGTATCCAATTCCATACTTGTCATGATAAGGTTTTTGAATGTTGATAATGTCATTCAAAAATTTTGAGTTGTTCTGCATATTTTTCTTTTGAAGATCCTTTCTTAATGTGACAATTTTTGCTTCCAAATTTCCAATGACCATGTCTCTTCCTTCTAGGTGTTATTTGAGTGTTTCTTCAATTATTGTATCTTCTTCAATTTGAAACTTCAAATTTGTGATCATTTGTTCTAGTTCCTAAGTGTATTCTCTCTTATCTAGTTCCTCTTGTAGTTTCTTGTTTGTCTTCTTTTCTCTTGTGATAACTTCTATGGAACACAACAATTTTTCTCGGTAGTCAACTTCTACCTCTTCATATTCTCCTTTGGCCTCTTCATATTGTTATTCAGAGTCTTCTACTTCCACAAATAGAACTCTTTATGTCTCATTGTCACTAACTTCATCTTCATCTGATGATGAGATGTCTTCTTTGGTGCATAAGATTTTCTTGAAAAAATTCTTTGTGGTTCTTTTGCCTTTATATGTTTGTTTTCTATTTGAGTAACCTTCATCATTTCTCTTTTTATTATGAGAAAATTTGTTATAAAAGTGACCAATACCATCACAATTAAAACAAATCAAAGGAATCTCATGTCTATACCCTCCATTGGTTCCCTTGTTCAATCTTCAGACAAAGTTGGTCGCTTCTTCACCATCTTCTGAGATGTCACTTTTTCTGCTATGTTATTTTTCTTTTTTCTTTCCCTTTTGATTTAACCTTTTGGATGATTTGAAGATTTCTTCTTTAATATCTCAATTTTCCTATTCAGTTTTCATTTCATATGTTGTGAATATTCCATATAGTTCGTCCATGCTTATTGAGTTTAGATTTTCTCTTTCTTCTAGTGTTGATATCTTAGGGTCAAATCTCATAGGAAGAGATATTAGTACCTTTTGAACAATTATAGATTCTTTGATTTCTTCTCCCAATCCCGATATTTCATTTATTGTTTCATCGACTAGTAAAAACTAAGCAACAATATTATCATCTTCCTTCATCTTTATTTGTTCAAACTGACCCCTGTAAGTTTGAATCTTTGCTTCTTTGAATTTTGAATCTCCTTCATACATATTTCGAAGTTTGTCCCAAATATCTTTAATAGATTTACAATGAAAAAATTTGGTGAATACCAATTCTCCAAGACCATTCAAAAGTGCATTTGTAGCTTTGGAATTATTCTGACTGATTTTCACTTCTTTGTCAATTGTCGATGAAACTATTGGTGTTGTGTATCCATGTACAATTGATTACAAAATTTCAAATCCCATGTGTATGTATATATGTCTTCAGCCTTATGCTCCAAAATGCATACTTTTGTCCATCAAATTGCAATATTCCATTTTTATACATGTTGTTTCTCTCCATGATCTACATTTAGTGGTTAAACATATTTATGAAGGAACCTACTCTGAAACCAATTGTTGGATTACTGAGAGGGGGGGTGAATCAGTAATAGAGAAATCTATTTTTTTTAACCGTATAATGAAAGTGTTATATCCATGTAGCATTATCATCTAATATTTGAAGAGTAAATAAACAATGAGAAAATGAACAATCATACACATACACATTACACCATTGTTTTTACATGGAAACCCAAAGCAAGAGAAAACCACAGAATGTGTTTTCTTATATGTCTTGCGGAATTACATTCATTGGAAGCACCAACTTCCTTTGTTTTCCAGCTGGAACTGGAAGGAGGCTCCAACCCCCTAGTTTCTCAGATACAACCTGAAAAAATCTCCAACTCCCCAATTCTCTGGCTACAACTAGAAGGAGGTTACAACCCCCTATTTTCTTCGGCTACAACTGGAAGGTGGCTACAACCACCTATCCTTGCCCTGTCCAAATGCCCTAATGTATAAGTAGAATGATGGAACCATTGTCACACTATAACTATGAGAAATATTCTTTTAAACATGTACTAATCAAACTACACCAAACAACCTCAACCATGCTTCAACCATGCATCAACATGTACCTCAACCTATAATCAACCTGTGCCATAAAAAAGTGCATCAACCATGCACCAACCTGTACCTCAACCTCAACCAAAATACCTCATCAATTTAATCATCCAGATCTGATTTGTAACATTGTAATAGACCTGGTGTATATGATCACATACTTGCAAACCTTCCTTAACTTTAACAACAAGAGACTAGCATTTTCATCAAACTTTACTTTAGTCTCACATGACTAGTTTTGGATTAGTCAACAACCCTAACTTGAAATAATCATAACTATGTACCTATAATGAATAAAGATATGAAAATAGTACACAATGTTCTTTAATGTGTTTTATGCAATTCCTCTAGGTGTCATGACTTGGAACCTCTTAGAAAAGGACTTATAGCAAAAATGGCATACCTTATTCAATTTTGGCTTATTCTAGAGAGCTAACTTGTAGAGTGTGCCCTACACAAAATATTTGTTGTATGGATCTGAAAATTGTACAAAGAATACCAAAGACTGTATTGTAAAAAACACATTTGGTCTTATTGAATTTGGATATGTTATGAAGAAATTATGATGTTTTTACCTGAAACACATGTTTGAGACTACTTTCAGGACTAGCCACAAACCCTATTTTCCACGGAGTGTAACTCCAAAATTACAATGATCCACAAGATGAAATTTGTACCAAAACTATTTGGATATGTTTCCTAAATGGCCTCCCAATTTCACAGTCTAAATCATTCTAGAAAATTTTTTATTGTGAAAATGGTGGGATGACCTGCAAATAACATACCTTAGAAAGCATCATCAAAATAAATTATCCTCCTTTGAATTCCATCCTTCTTTACGTCATCTTCCCTCTGAAATTCAGCTTACATATCCTTTGGTTACCTCAGTCACCTATAGATATTCAATATGCTCAGGTGTGATTGAAATGAGAGAGCCTTTTCTCTTATTTATACTTTCATGTAGCTTCCTTAGAAGCATCTTCTAGACCACTTTTTCCACATAGCCTCTTTGTCCATATAGTCACCTATGTCCAACTTTTCCTAATTTGCCACTTGTCCATATATCTAATATCCACTTGAATACTTAACCCATTTTCTTCATTTTTGGTTTAAACTTCTTATAATCACTTTCCATAATTATAAAGTTCTCCATTTACTTTATTATTTAAATAATCCTCATTGACTTTGTCACTTCACTTTATTATTTAAAAGTTCCCCTTTGCCTTTGTCACTTCACTTTATTAATAAAATAATTCTCTTTGAATTTGTCACTTCACTTTATTATTTAAATAATCCTCTTTGACTTTGTCACTTCACTTTGTTATTTAAATAATTTCTTCTTTGCAAGCACTTTGACTTCTTTGACATTTTGGGGCTTCAAGCCAACATATGAGGGTTCTCCAACTTCGTAAGGTCATAACTCTCAAACCGTGAGGAGTTATGTGACGTTCCACATACCACCAAAAATTTCATGACATGTACTATCCATATAGAATATTCTTACCTGCAAATGTATCAAAACTCATACCATTATACATCAAACAAAATTGGGTCCACTACCCAAACCTTTGTGCTACCATAATTTTCTACCATAATTTCTTCAAGGGTTGAAATCAATGACAGCCAAACAAATTAATCAAAAACCATTGGACACCAAGCTCACCAAATCCACGGCCTTCCACCCCGAGAAAAATGGCCAAACCAAGGTCGTAAATCGAATGATCGTGCATATTCTGGGATGATATGAGAGCCTCCCCTATGTTCATCATAGCTACAACCAAGCCCTGCATAGCTCAACTGAACACAACCCCTTTCAGGTGGGGTTGGGATTCCAACCATTGGGTCCCATAGATGTTGCACTACTCCTTTCGGTCACCTTGGCTGATTCATATCCTGCTCCAACTAAAGTTGACAAATCCACCCAGTTCATTGAGAAAATCCAACACATACGCCAATAGGTTTATGATATCCTAAAAATGTCCAATGACAAGTATAAGCAGTGCCATGATCAACACCAAGTGCCACATAAGTTTCAGGTGGGTGACAAAGTTTGGTTGCACTTGCAGAAAGAGTGCCTTACAAGACCCCACATGAATCTTCTCCCACTCTGTTATGGGTCGTACACCATCACCAAGGTTGTGAGTGATAATTATTTTGAGCTCAACATTCCTCCTTTCCTTGTCGTGCACCCAGTGTTCAATGTGGATATCATTCAACTATATTTCCCACCATTATTGGACACCTCATAGATACCATAAAAGATGAAACCAACATAGCTCAACCCTGACTACATAAAAAAGGAATCACTTGATGATATTATGGACAAATATATCAAGGGCACTCACCAGCAAAGGATCCAACTTTATTGAGTTGTCAAAGCAAGGAAGCTCTTGCACCAAGGCAAGTGGCTCACCTAGGGCTAAATTCAACAAAATTTTCCTCATCTGATGGGGGAAATCAATGAAATGGAGACCATTAATTCCTAAGGGGTAAATATTGATCCATATGTATGTATTTGTCCTCCCACCTATTCAAACTGGCTCATTTTTGGCAGTTTTCCAGTTTGGCAGTTTTTTCCATAGTTTTCGGGTCCCTGACTTGCAGGGTCATTTTGAGGCCCTAAAAAATGTTTTTTAGGTCTTTCCACAGTCAAAATGACCTTTGGTAAATAGTAGAAAAATGTGTAGTCCTCATATATTAACTTTACAATGGGTTGTCGTGTGCCTGAAACAAATATCGTACGAAAACGTTACGACCTCGGGAAGTTGATGTACTAACTTACCCAAACGGGGCTCACATGAATTTTGGTGCTTCATCTCCCACGGTTAGGTTTTTTGGATGTATAGGGTTTTTGACATTCTTGTTTATTGTAAAAATGCCTTTAGAGCCTCATTGTGATCATATTATTGCGAATGAGAGTTGTCGTCCCATCTCTTCTCAGAGATAATCCACCACCATTCTAGAAAGCTTGTTTCCATTACATTTTATAGTTTCATCTTATTTCCTTATTAAATAGAAACAAATTTACTATATATCTATTATTCTGTATTAATCATATTTTGATAATAATTTGTATTCGTTTCATTTTGCAAATATATTCTGGATCACATGGTCTCTCTTTCTCGAGTACCATTACCACCAATGTAGAGTAAGAACTTTGGCTACCTTTAATAATGTCATCCTCTAACATTTCTTCAACCATACACTCAATTTCACTCTTCTGGGAATAAGGGTATCTGTAAGGCCTAATGTTAGGAGGAACACTCATAGTAATTAGGTGAGTAGCATGATCATTATTGTGAGTGGTTGGAATACCTATGGGAATATATCCAAATACTTTGGAATTATTATTAATGATCCCTTCGAGATCTAGAGGAATAGATGGCTTAGATGTTTGAATATCTAGTGATCATAGTTGTACAATTACACCCTGATGCCCATTTTTCAATAATTTTTCCATGACATTAGAGCTTATCACCTTACTAGGTTTCCTTGTGATACCCCTAACTCAATTTCCTTTCCTTCCAATGAAAATTTCATCAAAAATTCTTGAAAATTAAAATCCATTGTTCCCAATTATTGTAACCATTGGACTCTGAGTACGACATCAACACCACCCATGGGTATATAAATCATTGGACTATTCATTACATATTCCCCCATAATAATATTGATCTTATGGAATTTTCTTGAGAAATTGATAGTTCCTCCATCTGCAATCATTACTTGAAACTTTGGCGTTGGATATATAAAGAAATTGAGAGCTTTGGATAATTTATAGTGAATGAAATTATGAGTACTACTAGAATACATTAGTACTATTTCATTTTTATTTTTTATATATCCTTTGATCTTGAGTGCTTGAGGAGTGTTAATTCCAGCCAATGCATTACATGATATGGTGGGAGTCAACTCTTCAGAAGAAATCTCTTCTACATTTTCATCTTGAGATGGTTCTTGTTGTTATTTTTGTTCTTCTTTCTCTTCACAATCTATGTAGAATAATTTATTATCACCACACTTATGTCCTTTACTGTACTTTCTATCACAATTAAAGAACAAACCTTTTTCTTTTATTTCCTCCATTTGTTGAGGTGTCAACCTTGTAGTTTGAGGTGTTTTAGAAGAAGTAACATTATTATCTCGATAGATGTTAGGAGTGGTCCTTCTAGTAACCATAGCCATATTTTTACTTTCAATGTTTCTCGCCATCTTGAACGCATTCTCTAACGATTTTGCTTCCTGAAGGAGAACCTCATGTTGAATGTTGTTTTTTAAAGTTCCAATGAATACATCAATCAGGTGCTCATCTGGAATATATGTTACCTTTATATTCAATCTTTGGAAGTTCTTAATGTGCTCTGCAAATGAACCCTTTTGCTTGAGATTTATCAATTAGATGAAGAAGGTATTGCTCCTTGTATCCTCATAGTGTGCTATCATTTCTTCCATGAAAATTTTCCAAGTGACAAGTGATTTGCAAGAACAAAGCCATCGATACAACAAAAATTGATTAGGTTCTAAATATAAAGACACAATTCTTACCTTTTGTATGTGTGGCACATCATGTAGATCAAAGAACTTCTCTATATGGAGTATCCATGTGATTGGATCCTTGCCATCAAAACTCCTCATATCCATCTTAGAAAAGTGTTTGGTCTTCAACCCAAAGTTGGATTTTCTCCATTCTTGATTCATCTCCCTTGTGTATTCATCATGAATTTCATGGGATAGATTTTCACTTCCAAGTGGCCTCTTTGTTAGAAAATGTTTCAATCCTTCCACGATATTCCTTTTTAAACCATCCATATTAGTATCCATTATTTCTTCCAACTTAGCTTCAGTTGAATCCATAATCCATTGTATTTCATCTTTTGTTACTTCCTTCTTTTGTAAATCATTTATGTCCCTGCACATTTCTTCACCTTCATCAAGAGTCCAAGTAGGATTGTTTGAAGGATTATTTGGTGTAGAATTTCCCTTTTTTGGTGGCATGTTTCCCAAGTATCACTGTAAGATAGGAATTCTTAATTAGCTTAGGTAGAGGTCCTCATAGAAAAGGGAGTTCCAAGTTCTATAGCTCTCTAATATACGTGTCGGCTCCAACAATAGTACTTGGACCAATATCTCAAGGAACTAACTAAGGAGACTTGACCATGCCCTTATCCATACTATCTTACTACCCAATTACTAGAGAGTGATCTCCTCGAGTGTTTTTCTTGATGTACTATATCAAAAAGATGACCAAAAGGTTTACTCGGTAAGTCTCGTGATTCTAGGGGATCTCCCGATATACGCAAGGTACATGGGAGCTCAAATACGTAGTAGTGTTGTCTAATGCACAATCGTTCAAAAGGGGCCTTCCAATATACTCTAAGTACATGGAAGAACCACACATTCCTTGGATTGTAGCATTGACAAGTAATGGCATCTCCTACATTTAGAGATGTCTGAATACGTCTATACCTAAAAATCCATAAGATTCTCTCAAATTTATGTGACACTCCTTTTATCCCACTTTATTATATCTTTTGAATCACCCCAATTGAATATTATAGTAAAAATATATGAAAATTTACCAAAAACAAAATGCACCTTTTAAACCTTGATTTGGAGGTGGTTCTGCTAGATGATCTTTCTTCTATTGTATCCCCAAAATTTAATCCCTTCTGGGTCTAAAATTTTGTTCTGTAGTTCTCTAATACATCTTCTATGATATTCCATAGGTATGATCAAAATTGGATGTGTCAAGTGGAATTTATGGTAACTTTCCCACACCTTCTTGATTTGTTTCCCTTCCAGGAGAGTGTACTTGTAAAGTGTGCCGAGTGCACAATATATGATATTTGATTCTAAAACTTGTACCAAAAATACTACAGACTGGACACTATCCAATGTAACTAGTCTCACTTAATTTGGATACTCACTAAAGAATGTATCATTGTATTACCCAGAAGACATGTTTGATACTAGTTAATATGACTAGTCAGCTACCCTATCTTACATCGAGTGTATCTAAAAACATAGGATGAACCAGAAGCTGAAATTTTTATCACAATTACCTTGATAATTTATATGAATATCCTTTTATTTTCAAGGTATGAAAATTCACAAAAAATGTTATAGCGATGACTAAATTTAGGATGATTCCAAAAATGGATCTTACACAGGCTATATCTCTGAAATTATAAATCCTCAAAAGATGAAACTTTAACTCGAAGTACCTTGATCCATCTACTAAATATCCTCCAAGTAGTTCCTTCTGAAACATCGTAAAAGAAAATTATAGCGAAAATTCTAAGGTATCTTAGGTGCAAGAGAGAAATCCCAAGACCTTGAGCTCTGATACAAAATTTTAAGAACCAAATATCAAAATAGCATAAAAACCTCAGAATAAGTACTCAACACCTTGAAAAAGAGATAATTTTAGATAATAAGCCTCTTCGAGGGGGAAACCTCCTTATACACCACATAAATTTACAAATACAAGATGATTCCAAATGAAAAGGTCTCCTTGGTATATATATAGGATACTAGGAGTTACAATTACAACTAATGGACCCAAGGCAACATAAATAAAATAAAAATAATAATGTAATATTCCCCAATTAAAGGGAAATGTGACACTATTTAGGGCTTAACGTCATCCCTTCACTAGCTTCTCCTCAAGTGGGTTTTGACTCCACTGTTGAGTGCTTTTTTGGAGGCCTAGTGTTATTTGAGAGGAAGGAAAATAGGTATATTAGTACACATGAATTTTATTTTACTCCCCCATGTAGATGAAACCATCAACCATCTTACATTGTTACTTTCTTTATGTGTGATTATGTTCATTTGATTACATACAATTTTAAAATACTTTGTTGAGATAGTTTGCAAACAAAGTTTTCTATTATTTCCTCTCACCACCACTTGCACACATCCACATATAGTCTAAAACCATATGGGAACCACAACATCCCTATTAGTATCGACATTTGAGAAACCTCCCCCCAATTTTGGGAGGTGTCCCCAATTTGGCTAACATATCATCACAACCATCACACACACCAGTAAGTGCCATGATATTAGGATCAACATTACTTAGATCTACCTTGATTGGCACCAATACCCAGAAAAACTTACCTACTAGTCCTCCTCCACAAGGAGGCAGAGCCCAACCCTCTTCGTAAGGTACAAACTCCCAACCATCCTCACAAGGAACATCTTCTCAACCATAGAATAACATGGTTAATACACACCCGTCCATGCCATACTTGGCATCTCTTAATATCCCAGACTTGACCAAATTGAGGAATGATCCCATATTACACGACCCCACTTGGTTGAATATGCCCACCAAGTTGCCATCTGATATCCTTAAATTCAAAGGGAAACCTGGAGAAGACCCAAAAAATAACATCATGTATTTTTATTTGTGGTGCTCTTCCAATATCATTATGGAATACTCCTTTCATCTATCATTGTTCCAAATAATTCTCACTGGTCCCTCTGCCAAGTGGTACATGGATGAAAAATCTGGGTCCCACTCAACCTTTGAGTCTTTGGAAAAAGTATGCCAAACCAATCATTTGGAAATTATATCCTAATTCAAACAAACTCCATCCATCCACATTACTGATCATATTTATGAATGGTGAATAAGAAGAAGTATTGGCAAGGCGGATAACACCCCACAACAATGACTAGACTGGTTCCTCAAATCGCTAGTCTCGCTCCTTTCCAAATATGTCAACACCACCTTCCCTCAAACTAAATATGAGGTTATCACCAAGGCCCAACATATTGACTTGATTTACTCTCAATCAGGGTACCTTTATATAGTATTACCTGACGCTCCTCTCCCTTTACCATTTGGGAAAGAAAAACCTAGAACATCACATGCCATCGATGCATTGATCGGGTCCATGGCCCATACTCAATCGATACCCAAGTTTGGGGCCAATCAATATGAACCACCATACATAGGAAATCCATATTACCCTCCTCCATCACCCCAACTAGTATTCATGGCAGTTCCATGCCCCCATAATGGGAGCACATGTACCTGCACCCCACACCAACTCGGTGCATGTACCACACCCAGGCCTACTTCCGAACACATCATATAATACCAAAAATAGTGGGGGTATCTCCACTTCATATAATCAATATGGACCTACCCAAAATAACCCATACTACCCTTTCTCTGGTCCTCCCCAACCCATTTCCCCATCACATGGACAACATCATGCAGGAGTAAATTTAATTCAACCTTCCCCTCTTCAACAAGTTCAAAATTTTGAAAAATTGAACACAACCAACCCCCCTCATCAACCCAACAACAACTAGAGAAAGGGAAAGAATAAAAGCTAGGGATAAGGGGGCAACCCCCAACAACCAAACCCCCAAGCTGGGGGCAACCAAAATCTAGCTAACCGAAATCTCTAGGGGGGAAACAACAATGGCCAACCAAGACAAGGGAGAAACAACAATATTCGAACTAACTTCACTTACACATTATGCAGTGAGTATGGTCATTATACTCATCATTTCCC
>JZKD02S0350546.1:170690-184957 GCA_000966675.3 Picea glauca
GTTTGAGCACCAACTCAAAGTGAGGCTACTACCTCTGTTTCACAAGCTCCAACTTGTTGAGAGCACCAACTCTCTAGTTTCTCTAGCACCCACTAGAAGGAAGCACCAACTCCCTAAGTGTTCTAGCACCGACTAGATGGAAGCACCTACTTCCACTTATACAAGCACCAACTTGCATACAAAAAACTCTGTGTTTTCCCAAGCACCACCCTGCCACCCTATTTTCTAGCCACAACTAGCTACAACTCCCAATATTCAAGAATCAACTTGAATATTAGAGGACCACAGTCCTCCCTATCACCTCTGTACCTCCCTATTTATAAGTAAAATGATTGAATGACCAACAACACAGGTGTTTCAATTCTTACCACTTCTCTTCTGTCCTACAATTATTCTATGCTTCTATTTGTTCTACAATTCTACTCTGCTTCAATTTGTTCTATAATTCTACTCTTGCTTCTTTCTATTCAACATCTGTTACTCATCTCTGAGTTTTATCTCACACTGTGCATACTGTCAGTCTCACACTGTGCATAGTGTAATTTTCCCTTTCTTACAGTTCAACTCATTTTTCATTCAGAAAAACCAACCATACACAGTCACTGTGTCTTTCTTTTATGCACTTCACACAACTTTAGTTACACCTCGAATTCCTAGGACAACAACGCTTTAGCCACTGAATCACCAACCATCCAAGAACCATGATTCGGTTATGCTAACTGAATCGTAACTGAACAGTTAATCATAAAGATCAACAGTATCCCTTCAATCAAATTTCCATTTAACAAGAATCGTTGGATTAAATCCAAAAGGTCTTGCATTTATCCCATATGCCCACTGGTTGTGACCATGGGCCTAATCAAAATATGTTTCACATTTCGTATTTTGGCAATCCTGTGTCGAAAGGTATCAACAATCCAAGTTGTGATCCCCAAAATGGATCTTAGCTTCATGCTAGCTATTCCCTCTCATATGACCATTGGCAATGACCATAGCCTACACAAAAAGGCATTTTTCATTTCAAGAACTTATAAACTTCATCGTGCCTGATCAACGATCGAGATCTCCAATGATCTGACGGACCAGATCTCATCGCGATCTCGCATTTCAGGATTCCTATGATGAAGGGTCTCGACACTCCAAGTTGCAATCCCCGAAATGGAGCTTAGCAATTAGCTCCTTCCCTTAAGCCTTCAATGATGTGACCTTGTCTATGACCACGGGCCAGACTTTATCACGATTTTTCATATTGCGAGTTGCAAGGTTAGAGAATTTCCTTCCTTTGACTTTCCAGTGAGTGAAATATTAATCCCTCGCCACATGTCCCTCTTGGATCAACGGTCAAGATCTTATCACAATTTCACAACTTCACGGGCCTTCATCATGTTTGATCAACTGTCCACGATATCCCTTTGATCAACGACTCAGATTAAGTCTTGGTTTCACATTTCATTATTTCATAGGATATATCACCTCCTTTCTTTGACTTTCCAGTCAACGAAATGCCAATTTCTCTCCATGTGTCCCATGCATCCAACGTTCAACAACATACTTCAATCCAAAGGTTCAGATCAATTCTTGGGATTTCACATATCGCAAGTTCCCACACCATGTTTCGTTGACTCCTCCAATGTGTAGGTCAACAAAATTCTAGTTGCTTGCAACGTGTCCTTCTTGAAGATGGACAATCCTCCTTCTTTCGGGATTTTGTAGGCCCACTTTATCTTGCACGTAAAGACCATGCTCCTTCTTATGGATGCAACGATGGTCAATCTTCGAGCTCAGATCTGACGCCTGAGATATATTCTCTTCTACTGCACGTTCCTCCTATCTCAATTCATATCTGGCGGTCATCGAGAATTCTGAATGGGATCCAATGATCATTGTTTCTCTTCACTGTTGATATTTCCATTGCCATGCCATTATCACTGCGCTATTTATCATTCTGATCTTTTCCATCAATGACAAACAAGCATACTCTACCTCTATCTGAAAACATGCCAACAATCTCCCCCTTTGGCATTGATGGCAACCCCTTGAAAAACATGCAACTATACCACTATAGCATCCTTGAAATTACCACACTTTATCCCCCTTTGACATCAATGTCAAAAAAGAAACACGCTCCCCCTGAGCTGTTGCAGTACATACTCCCCCTGTCAACTATGAGAAGCTTAGAAATACAACAGATATTCAATAAGTACTCCCCCTGATCAGGTGGACAGATTAGATGAAGGAAGTTATAACCACCAACTTTTTACGAAGATATCCAAAAGAGGTCACTTCTAATGGTTTAGTAAAGATATCAACTATCTGTTCTATGGAAGGAATACAATTCAGCTGAACTACTCTATTTGTAACTTGTTCTCTGAGAAAATGGCATTTTATTGGGATATGCTTAGTCTTGGAATGAAGAACAAGGTTTTTGGAGACACTAATGGCACTAATGTTATCATAGTGAATTGTAATCGGAACAATATAGTTTACTTTCAAATCTACAAGAGTTTGAATCATCCACAAAATATGAGTGCAACAAGCAGTAGCAACAATGTACTCTGCTTTTGTAGTAGATAAGGAAATAGATCCCTGCTTCTTACTAATCCATGCTACCAATGAGTCACCCAGGAAGAAGGCGCCTCCACTAGTGCTCTTTCTCTCATCCACACAATTTTCCCAATCTTCATCTGAATAAGCAGTTAACTGAAAAATCTAATTTCTGGGATACCACATACCATAATTCGTTTTTCCCTTCAAGTATTTGAATATCCTTGTGACAGCTACCAAGTGACTTTGTTTAGGAGCAGACTGATAATGACCTACCATTCCAACAACTTGCATTATATCAGGACGGGATGTTGTGATGTACTGAAGACTTCCTATCATAGAGTGATATGTCCTTTGATCAACATCAAGTGAAATATCATCTTTAATTAGCTTGCAACCAACCACCATAGGTGTACTTACAGGAGAGGAATCCTCCATATAAAATTTCTTCAACATCTCTTTCAAATATTTTTCTTGAGAGATAAATATTCCTGCAGAACTCTGATATACTTGTAAACCTAGAAAGTATGACAGTTCTCCTATCATGGATATATCAAACTCATTTTTCATAGATTTATAAAACCACTGGACAGAGGATTCATTAGTACAACAAAAAATAATATCATCTACATAAACCAAAACAACTAGTAAATTATCACCTTCAGACTTTAATGTAGAGATTGTTGTCAACAATACCTTTCTTGAACCCTTTGTCTTGTAAAAAAATTTTCAGTCTATAATACCAAGCTCGTGGTGCTTGTTTTAGTCCATATAAGGTCTTCTTAAGCTTCCAAACATAATCAGGATTATCTGTCAATGAGAATCCTCCAGGGATCTCCATATATAATTCTTCCTCTAGTTCTCCATTAAGGAATGGTGAATTAACATCCATCTAATACACTTTAAAGCTCTTATGGCATGAATATGAAAGGAACATTCTGATGGCTTCCAATCTTTCCACTAGTGCAAATGTTTCATCAAAATCCTGACCTTCAAATTGTGCATACCCTTTACAGACAAATCTAGCTTTATTTCTAACAACTTGTCCTTTTTCATTCATTGTATTCTTGAACACCCATTTGTAACCTATTAAATTTTTATCTTCAGGTCTAGGAACAAGCTCCCAAGTATTGTTCTTCTCAATCTGATCAATCTCTTCATTCATAGCTTTAATCCAATCATCATGCTTGCTGGCTTCATCAAAATTTTTAGGTTCAATCATAGATATAAAAGCAACATGAGATTGTTATGAGTCTTTAATCAATTTCCTTCTTGTCTGAACTCCTTTATTTATATCTCCAATTATCTGATTTTCAGGATGATTCTTTCTAACAGTTCTGAGAGGTGAGTTTGTTTCTAACTATTGATTTGTGTCAGCCTAAGTATTTTTATCTTCATCCGATTCAGATTCTTCTCTTTCTGATCCTTGGAACCATTCATCTTCATCTTCAACTATATCTTATGTGCTTGGTTCAACACTGCTTACATTTCTGACCAGGATTTCTTCGTCAACTTTTATGTCTATACAATCAATCAGTTTATGCAACCTCTTATTGTAAGATCTGTACCCTTTATTGTTTGTAGCATAACCCAAGAAGATACCTTCATTATCAATCTCATCATATTTGCCAATATTTTCATCATTATTCTTAATATAACATTTACTCCCAAAGACTTTAAAATGTTTGATTGAAGCAGGTCTTCCAAACCATAGTTCGTAAGGAGTCTTGTTACCATGTGGTCTAAGCTGTGCTTTGTTAAGGATATGAATAGTTGTATGAATTTCTTCCACCCAATATTTCTGAGGTATGTTCCTTTCATTCATCATTGACCTTGCCATTTGTTGTATTGATCTATTATGCCTCTCAACAACTCCATTTTGTTGTGGAGTCCTTGGAATTGTGTACTCTCTTTTGATTCCCTGTTTATCATAGAACTCTTTGAAGTTCCATGAGCTAAAATATCCTCCTCTATCAAACTTTATTGTATTCAATCTTTTTCTTGTTAGATTCTCATTTAGAGCCTTAAACACTTTGAATTTTTCAAATGCTTCATATTTTTCCTTCAAAAAGGAAACCCATGTTAGTATAAAATAATCATCAATAATCAACATAAAATAATTTTCTTTTCCTGTACCTTCTTTCCTTGATGGTCAACATAAATCCATATGTACTAACTGGAGAGTTTTTTCTGTTGAAGGAAAGTTTTTAGATTTGAACTGAGTGCGAGTAATATTTCCTATCTGGAAAGGTTTTCAAATAGAATCGTATGGCTTTGATATCTTCAGAAGATATTTTACTGCCCCATTGTTTCTAAGCTTGATTATATGATCAAAATTTAGGTGTCCAAGTCTCCTATGCCACAGCCAAGTTTCATCATATTTTCTTAAGTGGAATTCTTCTTTTTCTTCTTTTAACACATAGACATTGTGTTTTGTTCTTATCCCTTTTGTAACCAGTTGTTCTGAATTCAAAGACTTTATTTTACAGTCTTTATAAGTAAAAACAACTTCACATCCTTTGTCACAAACTTGACTGACACTTAGTAGATTATGTTTCAGACCATTTACAAAAAACATATCTTGATCTTTTCCTTTGCCATTACTCAGGCTTACCATTCCTTTACTTTTTATTTTTCCTGGTGCATCGTTTCCAAAAGTTACATTCCCTGATTTGTTTTCACTTAAAGTTAGAAACTTACTTTTGTCTCCAGTCATATGTTTGGAACATCCACTGTCAATATACCAGAGATTCTTTTGTTTTTGGGATAATAACACTAGTCCACACTTGTCATCTACTTTTTTCTTCCAAACCTTGAAATTTTTAGCAGTGGGGATCAAATATGGCTTGTAATTCCTTAAGCGACAATCTAAAGCTCTATGTCCATAATTATGGCAGAGGTAACATTCTGGTTCAATGAATAGCATATAATAGCAATTTTTATGCTCATAACTATTGTTATGTTTAACCTGCGTCATTTTCCCAACCATCACATGATTTATAGTCTGAGGTTGTTTGTTTCTTTGTTGTCTCGATCTTTGTTGTGGAAGATGGTTATTCGTTGAGTATCTTGATTGTTCATATCTAAATATTAAAGAACAATTTATAGATTTGTGACCAAAATTAGAGCAGAAAAAACAATAACCATAGAAAAAACCTTTGTACCTTGAAAAAGTCTGTCTTCTTTGAGGAGGTCGATTTCTTTCATGTCGATAATCTCTCTGATCTAGAGATTCGGTTCTGGTACTTTTTCTTTCATTCCTTCTTGGTGGATGATTCTCTTTCTTTGTTTCTGCAGAGTGACTATTGTCAATGTTTGAGGATTTGACAAACTTGATAGGTTCTATATTACTTGGATGATCACTACTTGATCCTTCTTCATACCCCAAGCCATATTTCAACTTTGGGTTTCTTTGTTGATTTAGAATGGAGGTTAATCCTTCTAAAGCTTTAATACTTGACAGATTTTGGTGATAAAATGCCTTAAACTTGTCCATCTCTTTTCTTATTTTTACTATCTCTTCTTCTAAGGATTCACACCTTTCTTTCTTCTCTGATAATTATTGTTTCCATATGTCCTCTATTTTCTTTGCCTCTTCTAATTCTACTTTTAATAGGGAAAAGTCTTCGTCAGGTTTTTTACCATTCATTTTAAAATGTATCAACAACTGTTTTTGCTTTCTCTTCTTACATCTGAGTCTGTCAATTTCTTCCAAAGCACTGATTAATTCACCTTCCATATCCACCATTGCTTCTCCATCGTCCACGTCACCTTCTGTGAGTTTATCATCAATATCTCCCATAGCCATAAGCATAAAGTCATTCACTTTGTCTTCATAGGATGAATCACTATCTAAGTCTTCTAAGGAGTCATCATTGTTTGCACACAAACTTTTCTTTTTACTATATTTCTTAAATTTTTATTTCTTTTCATCATCAGAGTTCTGGTCTTTTTGGTCCTTTTTCTTGTGGGGACACTTAGATGCAAAATGGCCTATTTTACCATAGTTAAAGCATTTGAAGGAAAACTTGCCTTGATATTTTTCTGATCCTCTCTTTAACCTTCTCACAAATTTTGCTTCAATATCATCTAGCTTTGAATCAATATTCTTGTCTGCTTTAAAAGAAGCCTCTCTAGTAATGGATTTATCTTTGCTAATTATCATTTCATATGCAATTAAGGTTCCTAGGATTTGATCAATGGACAGAGTTTTAAGATCATTTAGTTCTTCTATTGAAAAAACTTTTGGATTAAATTTATCAAGAAAAGATCTTAAAATCTTCTGAACTAAGAATGATTCTTCAAACTTCTCACCAAGACCCTTCATGGCATTCACAAGTTCTTCAACTCTTAAAAAATACTTGGTAATTGTTTCATCTTCATTCATCTTTAGTTGTTCAAATTTCAATCTATATGTTTGAAGTTTGGCATCTTTTACTTTCTCATTTCCTTCATAACTCCTAATAAGTTTATCCCACATTTCTTTGCCAGTTTGAAGATGCATCACCTTTAAAAACCCATCTTTTGCAAGTCCATTCAAGATAGCATTCATTCCCTTAGAATTAAAGCTAAATTCTAACTTATCATCCTTGGAAGCCAGCACAACAAGATTTATGTATCCAGTATCTACTACATCCCAAACATCAGCACCTAAGGCCATTAGGTATGTTCTCATTCTAACCTTCCAGAAAGAAAAAATTGTTCCATCAAACCAAGGAGGCTTAGAGGTTGAAGTCCCTTCATGAATTTTCATGTTTAAGCTTACAGATCTACATTTAGATAAAAGGAAACCACTCTGATACCAATTGTTGAAATTACTAAGACAACTAAGAGGGGGGAGTGAATCAATTGTCTCTGTGAATAAACAATTTTAAGTCTATTGAACCATTTTCAATCTTTCTCTAGGTGACCATAAATTATACCACATATGGACAACATAAATAATGATCATCAGTCACACATAAGATATATATAGAGACAAATTTTCACAAGGAAACCCATAAAGGGAGAAAACCTCTTCTTCTTCGAAATGATAGGCAGTCTTTTAAGTTTTGTACATCATCTATGTTTGAGAACCAACTCAAAGTCAGGCTACTACCTCTGTTTCACAAGCAACAAATTGTTGAGAGAACCAACTCTCTGGTTTCTCTAGAACCCACTAGAAGGAAGCACCAACTCCCTGGGTGTTCCAACACCGACTAGATGGAAGCACCTACTTCCACTTATATAAGCACCAACTTGCATACAAAAAACTCTGTGTTTTCCCAAGCACCACCCTGCCACCCTATTTTCTAGCCACAATTAGATGGAAGCTACAACTCCCAATATTCAAGCATCAACTTGAATATCAAAGGACCACAGTCCTCCCTAGCACCACCCTACCTCCCTGTTTATAAGTAAAATGATTGAATGACCAACAACGCAAGTGTTTCAATTCTTACCACTTCTCTTCTGTTCTATAATTCTTCTATGCCTCTATCTGTTCTATAATTCTGCTCTGCTTCAAGCTGTTCTACAATTCTTCTCTTGCTTCTGTATATTCAACATCTATTACTCATCTCTGAGTTTTATGTCACACTGCGCATACTGTAATTTTCCCTTTCTTATAGTTCAACTCATTTTTCATTCAGAACAACCAACCATACACAGTCACTGCATCTTTCTTTTATGCACTTCACATGAATTCAGTTACACCTCAAATTCCTAGGACAACAATGCTTCAGCCACTGAATCGCCAACCATCCAAGAACCATGATTCGATTATGCTAATAGTATTGTAACTGAACAGTTAATCATAAAGATCAACAGTATCCCTTTGATCAATTTTCCATTTAATAAACATCATTGGATTAAATCCTCAAGGTATTGCGTTTATCCCATATGCCCACTGGTTGTGACCATGGGCCTAATCAAAATGTGTTTCACATTTCACATTTCAGAAATCCTGTGTCGAAGGGTCTCGACACTCCAAGTTGTGATCCCTGAAATGGAGCTTAGATTCATGCTAGCTCTTCCCTCTCATATGACCATCGGTGGTGACCACAACCTACACCAAAAGGCGTTTTGTATTTCAATAACTTATGAACTTCATCAAGCAGGATCAATGATCAAGATCTCCAATGATCCGACAGTCCAAATCTCATCGTGATCTCGTGTTTCAGGATTCCTGTGATGAAGGGTCTCAACACTCCAAGTTGTGATCCCTGAAATGGAGCTTAGTAATTATCTCCTTCCCTTAATCCTTCGACGATGTGACCTTGTCTATGACCATGGGCCAGACATTATCGTGATTTCACATATCACAAGTTGCAAGGTTAGAGCATTTCCTTCCTTTGACTTTCCAGTCAGTGAAATGTTAATCCCTTACCACATGTCCCTCTTGGATCAATGGTCAATATCTTATCATGATTTCGCAACTTCATGGGCCTTCTTCATGTCTGATCAATGGTCCACAATCTCCCTTTGATCAACGACTCAGATTAAGTCATGGTTTCACATTTCACGATTTCATAGGATAGAGCACCTCCTTTATTTGACTTTCCAGTCAGTGAAATGCCAATCGCTCACCATGCGTCCTCTACATCCAATGTTCCACAACATACCTCGATCCAAAGGTCCAAATCAATTCTTGGGATTTTGAATATTGCAAGTTCCCACACCATGTTTCGTTGACTCCTCCAATGTGCAAGTCATCGAAATTCTAGTTGCTTGCCACATGTCCTTATTGAAGATGGATGGTCCTATTGCTTTTGGGATTTTGTAGGCCCACTTCATCTTGCACATAAAGACCTTGTTCCTTCTTATGGATCCAATGACGGTCGATCTTCAGGCTCAGATCTGACACCTGAGATCTATTCTGTTCTATTGTGTGCTCCTCCTATATGAATTCAGATTTGACGGTCATCGAGAATTCTGAATGGGATCCAATGATCATTGTTGCACTTCACTATTGATATTGCCATTTCCATGCCATTATCATTGCACTATTGATCATGCTGATATTTTCCATCAATGACTAACACACATACTCTACCTTTGTCTGAAAACATTCCAACAAAAAATGCCTACATATACTCAGAATTGGCTCTGATTGCTCGAGGCGTGATGATTTCATGCGTTGAAGGCTTTGCATTAGTGAACTTCTCTATTATGTTTTGCATGCAAACGTTATTCAGACTGCCCATGTAGTATTCTATTAAATGCGATCTCCGGTCAGACTGGACTGATATACTGCTTCCATGATTGGTCCCCTTTTGGCCTTCGATTTATGGAAGGAGACGATGTCTCAACCATTGTTGGCTCTTGACCAAGTTTTTTTGATATCTGGTCAGGTTTGACCTATTTTTTGACTTTGACAGACTGTTGAAGGAGGAGTGCAAGGAAAATCAGAGATCACAGGATCTCGGCCCCTTTTTGGGTCCTTTTTGGGATGTGGGAATATGTAACGGGAATGGGATGTCAGCTCGTGGGTTTACCCATGTTTAGGCCTATTTTGTAATATATAACTAGATTCTTAGGCTAGATAGAAGGGTGGTGCATCTATGTGATGTGAATGTATGCTAAGTGCCAGTAGAGTCTGTAAGTGCTTTGTGCATGACTGTAAGAGACTTGCAGAGCTAAGTGCTAGTCCTTGTAGCAGATTGTGGAAGGATTAGTGTTGTAATACAAGGGAGAAGGATCTAGCGAGCTGTGTCGATCTTCTATCCTGTGCGGAGTAAGGTTTTTGAGGCTCTGTTCTTGTAACGGATTGACTAAAGACAATAAAGAAGAATAGTTGGTGGACGTAGCACTAGGGTGGGGGAGAACCACATAAATATTGTATTGTACTTGGTGCTTGTCTTAATGTGTTTACGACTCTCTTGCTAAGTGATTTGATAGATATAGATAAATATGTTCATTCTTTGTGCTAATTATGTCTAAGAATGTTAGATCTAACTTCTATGAATGTGCTTAGTGCTTGCTTTTGCTAGATCTGATCCATTTGTTTGTGCTAAGTACTTAAATACACTAGATCAGTGTGAATGGTGCAAAGCTCTGTTTTATCAGTGAATTAGGTATTGATTGCATATTGAGGATCTGACAGTGCTAAGTTATCTATTAAGTATCATAATCACAGATCTGTGTCCCATCTAAGGTTGCAAACACCTGAGTCTTGCAATCACCCCTACCTCTACCTCGGGTAAGATTTCATCTACTTCGCAGGTGTTTCCAAAAGGGTTGGTAGTTAGGGTTTTGTTGGTGCATTGTTGTAGCGTTGAACCCTGGGTTTGCCCCTATGCCAAAAACCACCTTCCTTGTTTTCATTAAATGCTTCATTAGGATCAGAGTGGGCAGAGACAACCTGGCATGTGAAAAACATGTTGACTGCACCTTGTGAATATCTGCCACCTGAGCTTTGCTGGGTGCTGACCCGGAAGACAGTAGGTGGACGTGGAGGTTGAATATGGGGGACTAATGAGGTGGTTGATGGAGGCTTGAAGGCTATAATGGATGATCAATGGCTAGGTGGAAAGCTACAGTTGGTGAAGTGGTGACTGGGAAAACATGGGTGTCGACATGCGAGAGATGAGGCATAATGGGACAAAGGTGATGTGGCACTAGAAGATGACGTGGAGGCAGAGGGGAGGCTATGGTGGTAGAGGGAGACACATGGAAGACATGACTACATTGACGAGGGTGACATGGGGAGGGAGACACATGGCAGCAGATGATAAGCATCATATGAAAAAGGGATATGTGATAGGTGGAGAGATGAGTGAGTGGGGGACAGGTGTTTAGAGATGAAAAGAAATGACATGACAACAGAGAATGGACGTGAGAGTGGAAAATATGTGTTGGTAGGAGAGAAGACGATAAGCATAGGTGGTAAAGTGGTATGCTCAGAGGGGGGGAGGTGGTTAGAGGTTTAGCCTCGGGGGGTGGTCTGAGTTAATGAGGAGTGGACATGATAGTGCGAGGGCCACACCAGAAAGCCACCTACTTGGACCCCCCCCATTAAAGGAAAAAGTTCAGGGGGGTTCGATATGGACTATGTGCCGTAGATTTGAGCGCACCGATCATGACTGTCCAAATCTACATGCATGTGTGCTAAACTTAGGATAAAAAGGAAAAAGTGGGTTTTTTATCCCCCTTTTCGTACATTTTGACCAAGGTGCCATTTCCTAAGGTAAGAAAACCCCTTTAGCAATAATATGTGCTAACATTAGGCTCCATCAGGGATAGATTCATCCCTACGAGGCTTTAAGAATTTCAGAAGATTCAGTGCCTTAGTTGGGTTGTTTAGTCAGCTACTTAAAACAAAGGGAAATGATATTTACAATGGCATGAAGGATCCACTCATAGCTAAAAAAAAAAATTTCACAAAATGCCCGTTAACAGGGCCACTAAAAACTTCATCACCCTCCAAATTCTACAGCCTGTAACTATTATTTGGAAATTTCTCAGAGATCTTGAAGTGTCCGACCCACAAGGATTCAAATTTACCATGCTTGCTCCTGTCCTGTTTGGGTGCATCCCATTTGAGTACCAAATCTCCCAGCTGGAAATCCTCTTTTCTTATCTTCTTGTCAAAAGATTGCTTGATCTTTTGTTGATGTTCATGTGCTTAGTCCAGTATCTGCTCTCTAGTCTGTTGCACTTCCACCAGTTGATGCATTCTTCTGATCATATCATCAAGATCCCCTTCGTATTCTTGGAATAATTTTTCCACTAGCAAGGCGAGCTGAGAAGGAAAGATGGCCTCAACTTCATACAAAAGCTGAAAAGGAGAGACACCAAGAGATCTCTTTGTTGTCACTCTATCAACCCATAGAGAAAATTTGAGCTTTGAATCCCATACTTTATTGTTTTCCTCTAGCAGTCTTTTGATGATCTTTATAAGGATCTTATTTGAGGACTCTTCCAGTCCATTTCCTTGGGGGTAGTAAGAAGTTGAGTGAATCAGTGAAATTCCAAACTGTTCACAAAACTGGATCAATGGTTCAACCTTGAAAGATGCAGCATTATCAGTGATGATTATGTTTGGACAACCAAATCTTTCCATAATGTCTTCAAGAAAACCAATGATTACCTTGTGATAAGAACTCTATTTGGGGATAGTTTTTATCCACTTGGTAAATTAATCATTGGTAGTCAAGATGCACCTATGCTGACCACTCGAAGCAGGATGAATTGCCCCAATAAAATCTAGGCCCCACTGCTGAAAGGGTCCTGAAGCTACCATAGGCTTCAATGGAAAAGACTTGAGTTGTTGCTTCCTAGTGAATTTCTGACACTTAACACAAGACTTTATCCTTTCACAAAAATCGGTGAATAGAGTAGGCTAGAAATATCCAACCCTAAGGATTTTATAGGTTGTAGTCCTCCAGAAATGATGTCCCCCACATAGACTGTCATGAAATTCAAACATAATATTTTGGGCTTCTTGTGGGTCTAAACATCTCAAAATCACTCCTAGAGGGTCTTTCCAGTATAAGACTCAATCAATATGGCAGTATTTAATTTCTTTAAGCTTTAAATCTCTTTCCTTGTTTTTTCCCATACCATCTGGAGGTCGCAAATCTTGCAGAAAAAATATAATATCTTTGTACCGGATTCATTCTACCAATGGGGGATTGTCCTGAGAACCTTCATCAGATAACTTAGTTTGTTGATTACCTAATCAAGTTTTGATGAAGTTAACCCCCAAAGCTATACAATTAGATTGTTGCAATAGCTTGGCTAAACCTTGGCCTTTAACTAGTTTGGTGGGCTTTATTTCCAAATCAAATTCAAGGATTTAGGCAATCCACTTGCTTTTTCTTCCATCTATGTTAAGATGAATGAGAATATCCTTCACAGAAGATTAAGGAATATATGCAATGAAATTTGAATGAAGGACATAGATTATGAAATACTTGAGGGTTTTCACCAAAGCATAGGCTTGTTTTTCTATGATGTCATATTTTATCTCTGCGTCCCTCAGTGCTCCGCTGAAAAAGGAAATAGGCTGCTCCAGAACCTCAGCATTCTTCTGTAATAAAATAGTTTCTACTATATCAAAAGAAGAAAAGGAAAAAATCATAAAATCTTTGGAGTAATCGGGACTGATAAGCATAGGTATCTTAGTCAAGGCCTTCTTGATTTGGTCAAAATAATTTTTGGATTCAACAGTGCATTTCATTTCATTCCCCTTTCTGAGTATGGTTGTAATATACTTTACCAATTCAACAAAATTTGAAACAAACCTTCTCAAAAAATTAATTTTGCCCAGGAAATACTGAAATTCCTTCTTGGATTTGGGAAGCAACAAGGTTTGGATAGCTTCTACCCTGCTTGAATCAATTCTGACCCCCTCAGCTAATACTATGTGTCCCAAAAATTTTTCCTCCTTCATGGTGAATAGATACTTTTTGGGATTTAGGGAGAGTGCAAGATACCAGATATATAAAATATGCAGAACAAAAATAAAATGCTAGAAATGGCAGAATAACAGTAAAATATCCAGCATAATCTTCACAATACATAGAAATGATATACAAAATAGCAATAGAAAAGCACTTTGATTCAGAAAGCAATGTTCATAGGCCTCTTCGAGGGGGCAACCTCCAGTCGAGCAACGCTCAGTTAAAATAATCTCCAAGATAGGGTTTTCATACCCTCGACCCTTATTTATACTAAATATGTCTATTAAGAGAAGCATCTAGAGGAAGATCCTTCTAGAAGAAGAAGCTTCTATTAGGTCT
>JZKD02S0350546.1:188813-215750 GCA_000966675.3 Picea glauca
ATGTTGTAGAGAGAGAAATAATGTTCCATTTGTGTGACCCAACCAGTGGGGTCTGAGCCATCAAATTTGGTTACATCCACCCATGGAAGGCGTATGTCCCTTTGAAAGTGATGGGTTTGAAAGGAATGGGAAGAAGTTTCACCTTCATTCTTTTTATGTGCCTCAGGAAAAGAGTCATCGGTAGAGAGCTTGAGTTTGGTGCAGAGTGATGCAAAGACAGATTCAAGCTGGGTGGTCAGTTTGTGTTTGACTTCCGCCATTGCGGACTACACGGCTACATTTACGGATGCATTCATGGAGGCATCACGAGAGGCAATAGTAGCACTGAGTTGTTGCACTTCTTGTTGTGTCTCAAGTAAACCAGATTGTAGGTTGTTTAAGCGAGACTCTAGTTCTTGGTTATGGGTATGGCCCATGATGATGGGTGAACTGAAAAGGGAGCGGGCGGGGTCAGAAATTTTCGCAGAAAAATGATATGGATGAAAGTGATAAGGGAGAAGAGATTAATCTAATGGAATAGGTCTCAAATAATGGTGAAAAAATTTCCAGACTTTTTTTTTTTACAGCTGCGGGGTTATTCTTTGGTATGAAGAATGTTGCAGTGCTAAAATCCCCAAATTCTTAACCAGAGAGTATTTACTTAGCAACCCGAACACAGATGTGTGTCAATAGATCTCGTCGGTTTAATTTGTTTATGTTGATGTTTATGTTCCCCAAGGGTTAGGTATTCAAGGGTTCTATAGACAAGGGTTTTCTTTGTGCTATAGCTCTCTGATATAAGTGTGAGGTCCAACAGTAGTACTTGGCCCAATATCTCAGGGCACTAACTAACGAGGATAGACCATACCCTTAGCCATACTACCCAACTACCCAGGTAATAGAGAGTATCTTCCCAAGTGTTGTTCTCGGTGACACTATAGCAGTCCGATAATCGATAGGTTTATCTAAAGAGGGCTTCAGGAAATCTAGGTCGATCCGTACAAAGGTGTTGTCTAATGCGCTACCACTCGAAGGGGTACCAATAGGGGTTACAAGGGTGGCCAACAGATGTTCGCTTAAGAACCACTTGTATTTCCTGCATGTATGAATCCCTCAACCGCGGGTTTATGCGCGTAACGATAGATCTTTGTGGCTTAAAGATGTCGTAATACGTCTCTACCCTGAAAAAAAAATTACCCACAATTTCTACCAAGGAAAGTGCTCTGATACCACTTGCAAGATACCAGATATATAAAATATGCAGAACAGAAATAAAATGCTAGAAATGGCATAATAACAGTAAAATATCCAGCATAATCTTCACAATACACAGAAATAATATACGAAATAGCAATAGAAAATCACTTTGATTCAGAAATCAATGTTCACAGGCCTCTTCGAGGGGGCAACCTCTAGTCGAGCAACACTCTGTTACAATAGTCTCCAAGTTAGGGTTTTCATACCCTCGACCCTTATTTATACTAAATATGTCTATTAAGAGAAGCATCCCGAGGAAGATCCTTCTAGAAGCGAAAGCTTCTATTAGGTCTTCTTACATCCACCTTATTCTATTTTATTGAAAGGCCTTATTAATATTGACCTTTACTACATCCGAATACATTGATCTACCTATGTGCGGGTTAGGACCTTAACAGAGAGACCAAAATTTCTACATTTTAAGAAAACCTTTCTAAGATGCTGACAATGTTCTTTATCAAACCTAGAAAAAACCGTAATGTCATCCAAGTAGGTGACTGCAAATTTATCCTTTTCTCCAATGAAGGAGATGTCCATAGCTCGCTGAAAGGTAGCCCCTACGTTCATCAATCCAAAGGGCATCTTAGCATACATGAATGTACCCCAAGGAGTGGTGAAGACTGTCTTTTATTTGTCTTCAAGTAGGATGGAAATATGATTATATCCATAAAAGCCATCAATCATGGACATCCTGGATACACCTGTCACCCTTTGCAATATGTGTTCCATCTTTGGCAAAGGTTAATTGTCCTTGTTAGAGCTTCTGTTCAAGTTCCTGAAATTGACACATAGTCTAATTTCTCCATTCTTTTTTCTTTCTGGGACTAGGTTGGCTACCCATTCAGAATATATCAAAGGGACAATGATTTGGGTGTCCAACAACTTCTTTACCTCCCTTTCCATAATAGGTAGTAGCATTGGGTTTATTTGTCTCAATTTTTGTCTAAATGGTTTGACCTCTTCCTTCAATGGGATCTTATGCTCAATGTCATTTGTGTAGTATGTTCTGAGATCTTCATATGTTTAGGTGAACACATCAGCAAACTCTTTTATAATATTGGCATACTCGTCCCTTTGTTCCCTTGACAGGCTGCTTGACAACTTGACAAATTTTGGATCCTTCACTGTACCAATATTTCATTCAGCTACATCAACATCCTCATTTGAAACTTTACCCTTTACATCCAAATCATTTATGTCAAATAGTCTTTCCAAAGGAACTATTCCCTTTGGGATATGATTATTGGGCAACTAGACAATATGATGATTATAAATTTTGTTCAAAAAAACATCATCATGAGGATTTATTTTAGAATCAGGATCTTGATCAATGTGTAATGCATAAAACTCATCAAAAATCTCCATGAATCTTTTGATTTCAAGATCATCCTCAAACACTTTCCAATGCTTGACATTGTCAGGTACAAAAGGTCTATATTTCACTTCTACACCATACTTGAATTTAGGTGGATGAGGAAATCTGAAATTACTTGTTGAAAGAACCATAGAATAATCCATGGCATTCTCTTCTCTTGGAACAAATGAAATGTTGAAAGCTAAGAAAAAACTGTCAACTAGATCCCAGACTTCATTTCTGTAACTTCTAAGCCAAGGGTGCTTGGCTTGATAAATATTTCTGATATGATGTACAATTAACTCAGCATCCCCAAACACTGATATCTCCTCAATCCCCATGTCCTTTACATCCCTCAAACCCAAAACAACAGCTTTATACTCTGCCACATTATTGGTAGTTTCAAATTCTAATTTGTAGGACATAGATACAATGTCTTGAATAGGTGAAACAAAGACCACTCCAGCACCAATGCCTTCTCTAGAAGAGGATCCATCAAAGAACATTTTCCAAATAGAGGTAATCAGAGGGTAATATTCATAGAGAGTAAGGGACTACTTTCTGATTTCAAGAGGGGGTTCAGGGGCATCAATGAGATGCAATAAGCTGGATCCCAAATCAGTATCAAGTGAAAAATAGGATGGTTGGTGGGGTCTATTTCACTAATAATATAGGCCAATTGAGCTTCTCTGTACAGTCTTCTATGCTTCCCCCAAAACACAAGAATGGTAGCATATGTGAGGTCCATCTTCAATGTTACCCCAAGTCCTTTTATCTAATATCTTGACAAAGAGCATGCCAAACTTGGGGGGAACATCAGCTACTATGATATCCATGACCACACTTTTCATGGGAAACTGAAACAAGGTCACAACCAGATCTTTGATGACCCCAAGACACTGCACTTTCCTAGAATCAAAAGAATACAATTCATGGTAAGTCTTTGTGATTTATAATCCAAGTTCATCCATGAAAGTTTTGGTCATGATATTATGACATGCCCTTGATTCCATCAAACAAGTATACAACACCTTGTCATGTATGTTCATATATGTATAGAAGGGAGGGGATGAATCGTCTCTATCTTCTATCAAAGGACCTAATATGACTGTTGCATTTTCGTCTTGAAGGTTTACTGAGTCTTTGGAATGACATGATGGTTCAGACTACAATAGTTTAGAGTGGGACCTTTTAAAATATTCATGCTTGACCAGCTCTGAAAGGGGTACAAGGGTCCTAATCTTTTTAATTTCATATTCAAAGTTAAAATAGGAGGGGGGCTTCATAATTTCTCTCACTTACGGGACAAGAACTTTGGATATTGGTGAGGGTTTATGTGTTTTCTTTTCCTTCATGTTCTTTATTAAGTCTTTAGCAGGCTTATCTACTCTAGAAGGTTGATCATGGATGTCATAATTCCCTTCTTTCTTCTTAGACCTGAGGTTATATTTATTGGGACTACTATTCATCTTCTCCCCTTTACTCATCTCATTTATTTGGTTGTCCATGAGGTACTCCTCGTATGTAGATTGGGTTAAATGGGGAAATGGGGAGGCTTTTCCAAGAAAATGGATTTTAGGATCAAGTTTTTCTTCCTCTCCTTCCTCATCAGCAACGAGGTTATTTTGGAGAGGGGTTTGGATTTTCTGATCATCCCTATCTATTTTTTTAGGCTCTCTTGGAAGTATATGAGGGTTATTATTTGGTCTTCTGAAGTTGCCTATGTTATCAACATTTTGGGACATCTTATAACCTTGTTTCCCTTCAAATTTCCTCTTCTCCATTTCTGTCGAATGAAATTTTAGCAGCTTGGTCAATTCATCTACTTGAGGGTGGGGCGTAGAGGAACCCAAGGTTGGCTTCATATCTCCCCCTTCCTCTATCTCTATCATCTTTATTCCTAAATCTGTCAATTGCCAACATGTTGGAATCTAATTTCAGAGTTTCATCTTGCACATGAGCCAAGGAAGTATCTCTTCTCTCTCTCAACAGGAAGCAAAAATCAGGGTCAAAAGAACTATCATAAGTAATTTTGGTAGAGGCTTGTGTGGGATTTATCTTAGCAGGAATATTGTTATATATTTTATTGAATATTTTGGAAAAATCAGAGACAGACTCTCCCTCTTTTCTCTTTAGGGACCTGAACTCTGTGATATAAAACATAAAGTCTTTTTCATCCCCCCATTGTCTCAAGAAAACATCATCTAAAGCCTCAATCCCAGTAATGAATCCAGGGGTCAACCACCTAAACCATTTCCTAGCCTCATTATCAAGGCTTTGGACAAAGACTCTCATCCACACATCCTCATTTTCAATCTTTAGATTATCTGCATAACTATAGAAGGAAACAAGGTGTTCATCAACAATTTTCTTCTTCTCCTGTGAATTTTGGCATGTATTTTAGGTAATCTCTAGTAGGGAGAGCATTCATTGGCTGAGGTAAGATTAGAGGGGAATATCTTGCAGCCACTATGACATCCATTCTGTTCGTAGGGGGATTATCACCTGCCATAGGGATGATAGATAGAGGAGAACGAAGAGGATATGTATATTTAACATGGGAGTTTGGAAATGAGCCTCCGGGAGGAAAGGGAAACAACAAGGGATTTGAGGAAAAACATGTAGGGCTTGAGGGAACAAAGGTTTCCCTCTTTGTAAAAGAAAAAACTTTAACAGGAGGAGGATTAGTGAAGCTCAGAGTGGGAAAATCTTAAGGGGTTCTGGGTTCAAACCAGGGTACAACTCCTGGGGGAATATGAGTGTCAAATCATTCCACACTTCTTGGCATAGGAGCAGACCCAGGGTTCAACGCTACAACAACACACCAACAAAACCCTAACAACCGACCCTTTCGGCAACACCTGTGAAGCAAATTAAGTCTCACCTGAGGTAGAGGTAGGGGTGGTTGTGAGAATCACGTGTCTAAAACCTTAACTGGGACACAGATCTATTATTATGATACTTAATAGAGAAATTAACACCGTCAGATCCTCAATATGCAATCAATATTTACTTCACTGATAAAGCATAGCTTCGCAACATTCACATTGATCTAAGGTAGTTAAGTACTTAGCACAAATAGATGGATTATATCTAGCAAAAGAAAGCACTAAGCACATTCATAGAACTTAGATCTAAAATTCTTACACATCATTAGCAAAAAGCATGAACATATTTATCTATCTCTATCAAAGCACTTGGAAAGAGAGTCATAAACACATTAATACAAGCACAAATCCTAACAACACAATGTTTATGTGGTTCACCCCCACCCTAGGGCTACATCCACCAACTCTTATTCTTTATTGTCTTCACTCAATCGGTTACAAGCACAGAGCCTCAAAAACCTTATTTTTCATAGGACAGAAGAACTGCACAACTCGCTAGATCCTTCTTCCTTGTGTTCTAGAACTAAGACTTCCACAATATTTCTACAATGACTTGCACTTAACTCTACAAGTCCCACACAGTATGCACAAAGCCTTACCATTCCTAATCACACAGATCCAACTCTTGGCACTTATCCTACTTGCATGCTAACATCACATACATGCCTTCATTCTCTTCTCCCTTTTACATTTCCTATACATCTATTTAGACATACAAAATAGGACTAAACATTGGTAAACCCATGGGTCAACATCCCATTCCTGTTACATATTCCCACATCCCAAAAAGGACCCAAAAAGGGGCCCAGATCCCATGATCTCTACTTCGTCTTGTGCTCCTCCTTCAATAGGCTATCAAAGTCCAAAAATATGTCAAACTTGACCAGCTATCAACAAAACCTGGTCAAGGGCCAACAGGACCCCAACCCTCACCTGTGACTCATCCCGAGTCACTCTAATGTAGGAATTTCTTCTTCGAACACTTCGAGATTGGATCAAACTGCTTCGAATTGTTGTTGTGCTACATGCTCTTTTTTAGAAAATTCTTTAATGAATGCATGATTCAGAGGTCCTTCTAGGCACTATTCTTCCATGGTGATAACCTTCTCTAGTTCTGCTCCCTGGCATTCTACCTCTATAAACAACTAATAGGCCTTATCTTGTATCAGTTGGAGTTTCTGAGTTATCTCCATATATCTGCTTTGGATATTATGGATTTGTTGCTGGGTGGTTTTCTACTCTTGAGATCTCTTCATTCTCTCCATAGCTAAAAGAGACTTCAATTGCACCTATAGTGTTTATGCATGTTGCTTCGCTTCCTAGAGTTGTGACTCTAGTGCCTGCAACTTTGGGTTCTTGGTAAGTTTCTCATATGCCTAGGCATTGCGATCAACAAATTACTTGAATTCTAAGGTATGGGCCTTCAATTTGTCAAAAGCACTGCGGGCAGTGGCTTTTCACTGGTCTCTTACCTCCTGTGGAGTCTCTGGTACAGTGCGCATATCTAAATTTGCTATGCACTACTAGAACTATTGGATCACTTCTTCAATTTGTGTTACTTTCTTTGTGACTTGATCCTCTGCCTTTACTTCTATGACAGTCACAGAGCGAAGTGCTCTGGTGACCGTTTCCTTCACTTCATGTTTCTCAGTGAGAAACTGTTCCTTGTCTTGCTGCAGCTATGCCTTTTCTTCATCGAACTTCACTTGGAGAGCGCTCTTTTTCTATTCAGCAACTCAATGTTGTTTAACAAGTAATCCCTGTACTTGTACCAAATTCTGGGTGTCTTGTGTTGTTTCATCTTGTTCTCGTCGAAGACAACCTTCAACTGTATCAGCTATTCAGTGGAGTTGAGCTGGCTCATCTCCCACTTCTGGATCTCCCAGCGCAATGAAGACTGCATGGCTGGATTGTAGGGCTTGCTATACTCCTTGGAGTTCAGTCATGATTTGATCATACATCTCCTCTTCATTTGATTATTGCTTCTCTTCTATCTCTAGAGAAGCATCATTCAAGGTTAATATGAGGAAGTTGAAGTCATTAGAGGTGAGGAGGGTCTGCATCTTCATCATAGTGTCATTTGATTTCTTCTGGGAGGAAGGTTTCAGAGGTGAACATTTCCTATTTTTTAGGGGATTAGCCTCATCACCCTACTATTTCTCGACCTCTGTGTCATTCAACTCTTCATCATCACCTCCTTTCTCGGGTGATATGGAAGCGGTCTTCACAGATGCATTGTCTAAATCATGGACCTCTTCAGTATTCTTTGTCTTGCTCGACTAGGGTGTATCTTACGCAGTTTTTGGACTGTCTATATCATATATCTTTGCAGGGTTTGCTGGAATGAGGAGGTCCTTCGACCAGTCCTTGGTGATCTCCTCCAAGTCCTCCTCCATTAGCTTGTAGTAGGACTAAAGTTTTTTCTTGTGCTTGTCGACTCGTGTT
This sequence comes from Picea glauca, assembly GCA_000966675.3. Taxonomy (NCBI): domain Eukaryota; kingdom Viridiplantae; phylum Streptophyta; class Pinopsida; order Pinales; family Pinaceae; genus Picea; species Picea glauca. The sequence goes on from JZKD02S0350546.1 coordinate 196,737, forward strand.
GTGATATAAATGAAATGGCGGTTTGTGTTGAACTTCATCAAAGGCCTGAACCTATGTAAAGTATTCAGAGTTATGTGAGGCTTAGACTATATGGCTAGCTTCAACTAGTTGTAGTATTTATGGAACATGGAATTTGACTACCATTTCTTATTCATGTTGCTTTAATACCACTTCACGGCCAATGGTTCAAATGGATTGATTTCTGGGAAGGTCGCACCTTCCGGCATCTCCGAGGTGATGAAAGCAATCAGGATCAATAGCCAACTGAAGTGGAATTCGTACCCTTGATATTGGGCTTCTCTCTAGTCAAGTTCTAATGGGTTCACCAAGTACTATGCCCAATTCATTTGTAGGCCCTCTGTGCACTTCCCTACGAGGTCAACTACAAAACCAGTCACTTGGGTGGGTCGATTCTTGCGTACTAACTTCCCTGCAATCATCTTACATGCAAGGCACACTATGCCACTCTAGATAGAATCTACCTTGTAGCTTCACATTCCTTTCTCAACATCACCATAAGTGTCCTTGATCCTTTAAGAAAGAGTGTGATCCATGTATTTTTCAGGATAAAAATCTTGTGGATCAGGTCCTTGCATACTAAGCCCGGTGATACGATTTATCAATGTCAGATCCACTGTTATGCGATGGTTTAACCATAGATAACCTCCATGGTAACAAGACCGTGGAAATTTGACACATCCATTCACCTCTTGGTGTCGTCCGAAGTGAGGAATCTTCATAACGTTCAGCAGGGTGGACTGCGTGAGGTTATGGGTCCATGAATGAGGGACGATCTTCGAATTCTTTCCCTTTGTTCTGGTCAAGTACTTATGTGGGGCGAGCATGTTTTATACCTTCTTGTCGCCAAGGTTGAAGTCGCTAAACTTCAACACTGCAGTCTTATCTTGGTCTATGTGAACTGCGCGTATCCCCTTCGGGAGGTACGCAGTGACCAAGGCGTACTCAAAATCTCTAGGTACATTGTCACGGTTTACAACACTGCTCAAAGGTGGTATATAGGTAGGTAATATGCTCAGAATCAACTTAGTATTTGCGATATCATCCCTGTGCTTAGTTTACTTCTCATATGATGGTTGGGATGGTCCATCTCGAGTAGTTGATGGAGAGGCTAGTAGTCTTCTCATGGATGATGCTTGTACACCTATGGATAATCCTCTCTCCGACATGACTCTTTCAATCATCAAGTCGATCAAAAAAATTTCAACAAATTTCTCTATGACGCTCAATTCGTCCGACGTACACATTTGGGGTTAACAATTGTGGGTTAGGGGAATAACTTAGACACAGTAGTGATATAGAGAGAAAGACTAAAACAATCACTCTATAAACTCGGCTTAGTCCGTGGGCTCAAATTCTCAATTAGAAAAAGTGTTCTTGGTGCATGGAGCAGTGGGATAAATAGGTAACTCGACAATGGTTTGATTGCAATGGGTATAAAGCCTCCATTAACCCTTTTATGTTTGTTATGGCATGGTCCAACGGTCCGATGACAAACGATAATTGACTTTCTACCCATTCGGAGTGTCGATCGAATGGTTATAATGTCCCCAATGTCTATATTGCTTCGCCATGGCGAAGTACCATGTGTTGTTGTTCTGATATCCCGACGAAGCTCCAATTTTGCAATTTTTCTGTCTGCAAAGTTCCCTCTAGAATCTTTTGTAACTTTTCAATACTATCCCTCTTCTTACTTAAGTTCCTAGCCTTCTTTCTAGTGAGCTTCGTCTCAGTATGTCTTTTTCCGTTATGATTCTTATCTTCATTTGACATAGTCACTGCGCACTGTTGAGATTCTTTCCTAGGATTCAGGGGTAGTACCTCTTATTTATATGAGATAGGTACTTCAGTCTTTTGTGACTCCTTTAATGTTCTTGCAGCTTCGACATCTGGGCCTCTAGTGTTAAATAGCTTCGATCTGTTATCTTGTTCTTCAATCAAGTGTGCGATCCTTCTAGTCATGAAATCTTTTAACTCCTACTTTTGTTGTTCTAACACTAATTATTTGTATTTCCTTCTCACCTGGTCTCTTTCAATCCAAGGGCTAGCTAGTAACATGGTAAACAGGGTGTTGTCTTCGATAAATTTAATAATCTCAAAATCTTTTTTTGTCGAAGTTCCATTAACGTGCATAGGTACACGAGCGAGATTCTCACATAGGTTTACTAGTTTTCCTCTGAATAATCCTATTCCTCGTAATGAAGGAATCATATAAGGATTCCCTATATCCTCTCAAGTTCTCTCTGTCATGATATTCACATGTGTTTCCTCATCCAGAACATAGTCAATGTCGAAGTCTCTTATTCTTGCTTCAATGCATTCTTTTTCTTTGAATATCCCTGATAACCTGATATGTCGGTGGTCATTCAAGGTTTTTTTCATCTGTAACAATACTTTCTCTAATTCTTTCTAGGATTCTGTCATTTATGGATCTACCTTAGGGTTTTCCCAGTTCATATTCATTCCCTCAAGCTTAGCAATCATTCTAGGGAAATCCAACACTTCATGGTCCATAGCTTTGCAACAAAGACAACTAGGTCTTCTTCCAGGGAATTCCTTAGAAAGATGTCCCAGTCTTCTACAATTGTAACAAAGGGTTAATCCTCTCTTTCTTCTAAATGATCCCCAACCTTTCTAGTACTGCGCGCTAGGATCATAGGAGCTAACCTACAAAAAATTCTTTCTAGGATCCTGCATCCACTTGTTAGTCCAAACATTCTTTCTATTCATAGGTATAACATATCTTTCACTATTCTTGTCAGATCTATTAATATCAAAACTTCCTTCATCTATCAATACCCTAGTTTTCAAACTAGGACAAACTCTATTAAACATACCTAGATCCATACTCTAGAAACAAAATATTCCACTTATCTTACTTCTACAGAGCACAAAGCTTCCAGATCTAAAACTTTTCACTATTATTACCTTTATCAGAGCACAGAGCTTGCAGATATTACCTCTTTTAATTAGAAATTCTCACTATTACCTTTCTTAGAGCACAAATCTTTCAGATCTTTCTTCTCTCCTTCAGATCCGAATTACTTTCTTCAGATCGAGATTCTTTCTTTTAGCACATATCTTTATAAATCAAGTAGAATACTGCACACTAGAGAGAAATATCTATGCATAGAGATTTCACAACTTCAGGATGAATCTTTGCACAAAGCTTCTTCTTTCTCAGTTCCCAACAATCATAGTTTTAGTCTCGGCAACAGAACCATTTTTTGGCACAGGGGCATACCCAGGGTTCAACGCTACAATAGTGCACCAAAAAAACCCTAACCACCGGCCCTTTTGGCAACACTTGTGAAGAAGATGAAGTCTCACCCAAGGTAGAGGTAGGGGTGGTTGTGAGACTCAGGTGTCTGCAACCTTAGCTGGGAGACAGATCTGTGATTATGATACTTCATAGAGCATTTAGCACCGTTAGATCCTCAATCTGTAATCAATATCTACTTCACTGATAAAATAGAGCTTCACAACATTCACATTGATCTAAGGTAGTTAAGTACTTATCACAAAAAAATGGATCAGATCTAGTAGAAGCAAGCACTAAGCACATTCATAGAAGTCAGATCTAACATTCTTACACATCATTAGCACAAAGCATGAACGAATTTATCTATCTCTATCAAATCACTTAGCAAGAGAGTCATAAACACATTAAGACAAGCACAAATCATAACAACATAGTGTTTACGTGGTTCACCCCACCCTAGGGCTACGTCCACCAACTCTTATTCTCTATTGTCTTCAGTCAATTGATTACAAGCATAGAGCCTCAAAAACCTTATTCAGTACAAGACAAAAGATCTGTGCATCTCGCTAGACCATTCTTCCTTCCATTCCAGCACTAAGCCTTCCACAATATTGCTACAATGACTTGCACTTAATTCTGCAAGTCTTACACAGTATGCACAAAGCCTTACCATTCCTAATCACACAAATCCAACTCTTGGCACTTATCCTACTTGCATACTAACATCACATATATGCCTTCATTCTCTTCTCCCTTTTACATTTTCTATACATCTATTTATACATACAAAATAGGCCTAAACATGGGTAAAACCATGGGCTGACATCCCATTCCTGTTACATATTCCCACATCCCAAAAAGGACCCAAAAAGGGGTCGAGATCCCATGATCTCTGCTTCATCTTGTGCTCCTCCTTTGACAGGCTCTCGAAGTCCAAAAATAGGTCAAAATTGACCAGATATCAACAAAACTTGGTCAAGGGCCAACAACACTGAAACTGGGAGAGGGGAAACCAGCAGGAAAACTCCCAAATTTTAAACTTCTAGAAGCTCAAACAGATGGTTTAATAGGAAATTGAGAAACAACTACTAGAGTTGTCAAAGGAGGATTATGAAAATTACCAGAATCACCGGGTATTGCAGTTGAAGTTCCTCTCTAGAGGATCTTTCATCTTCTGATAGTTTTCTCTCAGTTAGCTTTAGGTGTTTCTAGAGGCAACTGTGGAGTATATCTCGTGTGTCTGCCTCTAGAAGCCACAGATGAAATAATGGGGTCGCATCAATGGAGTCCCTATGTGTAGGTTGAAATCTTCAATGGTTCTAATGTCTAATGCACCTTCATAATCATAAGCTCATTGTCATTCTATCCCAACGGAAATCTTAAATATGTTGTTGGCAATGAAGCTAGAAATGTTAGCACTAGAAGTTACCTCCAGATTGCATTGGAGGTAAGCCCAGTACCCATTAGTATGTGTGTCACAATGAATAAGTTTGAAGTGGTCGAATGGGTGCAGACCCAAGATAATACATTTTTAACTCAGAAAACTAGACTAGTGTGCACATGTAGGTGAGGTCTCGATTCAACTTTCGTCAGTAAGGTGTAGTAAGGGTGAGTAGGAGAAAGAACTTGAGGAGAAAATGTAAATGTCTATTATGGACATCAGGTATTCCAATAGCCTAAGGAGGAAAAGGTTCAAATACAAGATCCTCTTGGATTCAAAACTTCAAGAAACTGAAGAACGTTAATTCCAACAATGCAATCAAACATACATTACAATATAGTCAAAACAATCCATGCGAATCCTTCAATCATGGAAACTTAAGTATCAGAGGCAAATAGGATGAAAAAGAAGTTGACTTTCATTAAAAAATAAGTCTCGAATCAAAATACATAACTAGAGAACCTGAGTTATTCATCAAAAGTTTACAATACGGGAGCACTGCTCAACCATCGACCATAACAAAATGGAAGAAATGCCTACATATACTGGCTCTAATTTCCTAAGGTGCGATCATGTCATGCGTTCAAGGCTTTGCGTTAGTGAGCTTCTCTGTTAGGTTGTGCATGAAGACATTAGTTAGACTTCCCATGCAGTCTTCGGTTAGATGTGATCTTTGGTCAGACTGGACTAACATATTGCTTCCACGATTGGTCCCTTTTTGGCCTTATATTTATGGAAGAAGATGATGTATCAACCACCTTCATTGTTTTCATTAACTGCTTCATCAGAATTAGAGTGGGAAGAGAAAACCTGGCACGTGAAAAACATGTTGACCACACCCTGTGAATATCTGCCCCCTCAGATTTGCTGAGTTCTAACCTGAAATATGGTAGGTGGACATGGAGGCTAACAATGGGGCACTAGCGAGGTGGATGATAGAGGCTTGCAGGCTATAATGGATGATCGACGGTGAGGTGGAAAGCTACGGTTGGCAAAGTGGTGACTGGGAAAACATGGGTGCCAGCATGTCAGAGATGAGGCGTAATGGGACGGAGGTGATGTGGCATGAGAAGATGACATGGAGGCAAAGGAGATGTTGCGTTGGTAGAGGGAAACACAACTACATTGACAAAGGTGACATGGAGAGGGAGACATGTGGCAGGATATGATAAGCATCATAGGAAAAAGGGAAATGTGATAGGCAAAGAGATGAGTGAGTGGGGGACAAGTGTCGAGAGATGAAAGGCGATGGCATGACAGTAGAGAATGGACAGGTGAGTCGAAGATAGGTGTTGGTAGGGGAGAAGGTGGTAAGCGGAGGTGGTAAAGAGATATTCTCGGGGGGGAGGAGGTGGTAAGAGGTTTAGCGTGGGGGTGGGAGGGGGGTTTGAGTTAACGAGGAGTTGACATGATAGTGTGGGGCCTGCGCTAGAAAATCGCCTACTTGGACCTCCCCTTGTTAAAGGAAAAAGGTCGAGGGGGGTTCGATATGGACTGTGTGCCATAGATATGAGTACGTAGATCTCATTTGCCCATATCTACATGCCCCTTAGCACAACACGCTTGGGTGCTAAACTTAGGAGAAAAAGGAAAAAGTGGGGTTTTTATCCCCCTTTTTGTGCATTTTGACCAAGGTGCCATTTCCTAAGGGAAAAACACCCCTTTAGCAATAATATGTGCTAACACTCCCATTACCCCATCTATCGGGTACACACAAGTATGTGTTGTTACCTCAAATGGCATTGGAATTCCATAAGAATCATCGTATCTAAGAATAACACACACAACACCAACCCAAAGGAAAAATCCCTTGTCATCAAAGAAACACATCTATCGAATTGTGCCACCATACATGCATGCATCAATCATGCCCAAGCATACATATTCCCATCCATCACTCTCTCCACAATAGTGAGATGTGCCCCAGAAGTGCGTTGGGTCCCCAGTGACCCAAATATCCTCACTACCATGACGTATAAAACATGGGTCTGCATAGAATTGATCACACATATGTTGATCGACCCCCTACTCATAACTTCCTCCCCTAAACAATGTCGTCTTTCCAGCCCAACCATTTTCACTCCTAGTGGAATACGTGGCTGGGGAGGTAGCTCAACCCCCCAAAATGAGAGTCCTATGATGAAACAAATATCAATATCTGCAGTGACCCAAAGATCATAACCTCACACATCAAATAAATTTCGTTGAGGCCTCCACGCACCAAAAATAAACTACATGAGTACATCCTATGATATTATCAATGAGTAGTAAAAAAACCTTAGTAGGCATACTCGGGACAATCGATGTCGAATATCATGATCATCCTCCACTTCCCTCTGTAGATCTTCCCAATCCCTCTCTCTCCACTAGATTGACATCATAACTGATCGATACTTGCACCTAGTTCACACAAACTTAAGCCAATTTCCATCATCAGGTAACAAATAAAAAACATTAACAAATGACAAAATTTCTCATTTGTGTGTTTCTCCCATTCCAAAAATGTCTGCGCATCCGCACAACATTATCTCCAATAGTCACATTAATGTTGTTCGGTTGCATCACATACAATCACGTGTAGCAACGTCAATGTCCCATAGATATCCACACACAAAATGCACAGTTGTGTTTGAGACAACCATACTTCTTTTGCAAGACCATCCTCTCGGTAGTCGTGTAGGTTTGTGCAAAAAAACCCTTTTTGTCGTGCACTTTTGCATAGGGGATATGGCTACAGGCGCACACATGGTGCACACTTGTAGCAATTTATCCCACGTGCAAGTGTGTGACAACCAATATTTTTACCATGTGGCTCACCTTAACCCCACATAAAAATATCCTTATGAGCCTCCATACATCCCCCCCCTCCTCAAAAAAACATAAACATTCTATGGAGGAGGTTTTTGACCACTAACCATACTCTCCCACAAGCCAAATTTGTGTTCTCATGCACTCTTGCAACTCAATTTTTTTTGAATATCATCTCACCAACCTAAACTTATGTAGGTACAAATGAAATAGTATTATGGGCCCCACACCCATATATACACCCCTTTCTCAATCTTTAACACACTCATTCAGGAGCTCATGAGCTCCATTTTCAACACTATTTGTGGCACAGGGATCTTGAATTTTTCATCTACACATTGTCATTCTTCATTCTCCATTTCATTAGAAAGCCTCAAGACATTATTTTTGTGCCTTGGGCATAGGTATGCATGTTTATTTTCCATTAATTGTAAAATAAATTTCATATTTTCCTTTTCTTTATATATTTTTCACGTCAAGTATTTGGTTTTTGTATGTACAAGTACTTATCATGAGCACCAATCATCACTTCAGTCATGGTCCTTCCCATATCCTCTTCAGGTATATGTTCGATATTGGCATGTAATTACTCCCTCTGTCAACAATTTCATATCCCAGTTGTCCCCTTCTAACATTCACCTTTAGGTTCCCACCCGTCTCTTTGATATCATCACCTCCACTACATACATGTATTATCATTTGGTAGCATGCATACCCTCATGATTCGACACAATGATATTGTCCCCCTCAAAAAATATGACACTCGTGTTTTTTTCCCCATTAAGGATGAAATTCCTTGTAGAATTACATCTCAGAACATGAACCTCATACTTTTGTCTCATCCTCTTTCTACCCTTACCCATATGGAATCCCACATCATGATTTGCTAGTTACATCAAATTCACCTCTACATCATCATGAACCCTCCTCTCCTTACACAAGCAATTTCCCATCTGCATTCATCTCCTCCATTTACCTACTTGGTATAAAAATGGACCAATGGGCCCCCCTCCCTTTATTAATTACATTCTCCTACTTTTACCCTATGAGACCAAGCCATACTTCACTAGGGAACCCATTTATGTACATGTACTTTCATCCCTATCATTCTTTATTCATTTGGTAATTTTGAAAAGCACATTTTAAATTACAACAAGTAGAGTATTTTTTTTCCATAGCACCTGGTGGCGTATTTTTCCTTGTCACATAGAAATCCATGATTCCCTTGGTTGGGGAATTCCCCTTTCATCACCTTATTTGAAAATATTTACATCTCATGACCCAAATACCAACTATCACTGACACCATTGTCCCAAATATCTGTATTTTGACCTAACATCCACTCCTTTGCAATCTCACCCATTCAACACAATTTACCCAATATTTGGTCATCCCCCTAACACTAGATCGTGTTTAACAGTTGCTTCCGTCATTCCATTTTCCCCAACCAAGTGAATTTATTGAGTCCCATACATCTTGAAATTCCTTCATGTCACCATTTCATCAATATTCCCCTCCATTCAGTCCCTAATATCCATTTGATCAAATAGATGCCAAGCATCCCTTTGCTTCTTGCTGTCATTTCCCTTCCCTATTGATGTCAGCACAAGTTTCCAAGAATATGGAAGTATCTTCGCTCCCAGTCCCTTATTAATGAGTAGTCTCATATGACATAGAAAGAGTCCTCATCGAGTTTTGATGTCATTGACCCACATAACATTCAATTCCAAAAGAGTTTCATGTTACCATGGGTCTTACTATGGGAGTGTTGCAGTTGTTAGTAACCATATAAGACCTATGAATTTTCTAGGCCATCAATGCCTCTAAGTTGTTCATACCTCGATTCATGTCCTATTTAGTAATCAAAACTATCAACTATCATTTTTCAATTCCCCTGAGAGAATTGTAGACATATAATTCATAAACAATACTCAATTACCATAATTTCATTTATGGTTTCATCATACAAGCATGGGGCATTCCCTCCTTGTTTGTACATATATTTTCATTTCAGTTTTTGGAGAATATTGGTCCCATTAAGAATCCCCTTTTCCTGCAATGGATCGCTCTCATCATTCCTCTTAGAAACAACTACCACTCTCCTTTTCTATTGCAATTTCAACAAAAGAAACATCGATGTATTTAAGCTATATGTATGCTCCTAGCCTCACACATTAGGGGGAATATATTATCACCAAAACATTTTTCATAGCAATACATACAATGGATGAAGAAAATATCACCACAAATACAACATACTTCCAATATTTAAAGAACCAATTTTAGCAACATGATCAAAATTATGTAAAATACCCACAAATTTGTGCACATTTCCAACAAAGTCAGTGCGCATGCATCCATGGTGTCCAAAAAAGCTCCAAATGAACACAGTGCATGGCCTATGTGGTTTTCAATGAAGAAACCCACACATATGCGAAAACGACACATTTATGAGTTTGGTCGAGCCTCAACCACTTCCAGAGTGAAGTGATTCAAGACAAGACCCCAAGATCAACTCAAAATCTCACCTTGGGATGACTAAAAGGATGGGATGTACCTCAAAAGTCCCCCCAATCACACTTGGAACAAGCTATCAAATAACTTGTTATGGTTCTATAAATATATGTCCATTGTATGCACAAATGGAAGAAGTTCATAGCATTTTTATGTTGTCCAAATTTTCTTGGAGAAACCATTTGTTCTCTTAAGAAAATCTTGGCAAAGTATAGCATAGGGAAATATTTTCACCTCTTGGGAAGATTTTCCATAGAGTTCTTCAACATTGTCAAGCAAAAATATGAGAGCAATATCTCTACTTTGAGGGATTCAAGAGCCCTCCCTAGGAGGAATATGGGATTCATAAATCCCACATTTCTCCTCTTGGTGTTCTCAATTTCAAAGATCATTCTCTATTTGGTAACCACTCTTGGTGTTCAATTTCATGCATCCTTTGTTAATGTTTTCTTAGTTTAGTTTCCAATGTTTTTTATTCCTATCTTGATTTCTAGTAAGTGGGTTCACTAACCTATTAACCATAATTCTGTGTTTCTTTGTTGGATTACCAAGGAAATCAAATCGGTCTCATTTTTCTCACCCTTGTGATAAAAATCCCCAAAAAGGATGCTTCATTTATTGATGGCTTTGTTGGATTATCGTGTTCTATCCTCATTTCATATGCAGGGAGGATTCCATGTAACTCATCCATTGTCAACTTGTCTAGGTCCTTTATTTCTTTAATGACAAATATCTTGGGATTAAATATTGAGGGAAATGATCTAAGAAATTTTTGTACAATGATGTTTTCTTGAATCTCTTCACCCAATCCTCTAATAATGTTGACATTCTCATCCACACGAAGAAAATAGGCTCCAATACTCTCTTCTTCATTCATCTTAAGGGTCTCAAATTTCCCTCTATGGATTTGTAATTTTTTTCTTTTTTACCTTGTCATCCCCTTCATATGTTTTCTGTAACTTGTCCCAAATATCATTTGTTGAACAAAAATGCATGACTTTGACAAATACTGACTTTCTTAGACCACACATAATTACACTCTTGGCCTTAGAGTTATTTTCACCGAGCCTCTTTCCATCTGTATCTAGAGGGGGAGTTTTTGGGACTGTGTAACCATTCTCAACTGCACTCCAAATGTCAAACCCAAGTGCCATCAAATAGTTTTTCATTCTTATGCTCCATAATGCATAGTTTGATCCATCAAATAATGGATCTTTTTTTGTATAAAATTTCTTGTGTCTCCATGTATGTTGTAGAGATTCAACTTCCAGTGGTTATAATGTTCTTGGAGGAACCCACTATGACACCAATTCTTGGAACATTTAATTATACTAAGAAGGGTGGGGTGGGGGCGGGGGGGGGTAAGGTTAGTATAGGACTATTTTTACTTTTCTTACAATATTTATCAATTTATTACTTCACCAACCATAAGTAATTTAATGATAAATGTACATACAAACATACAATTCAGAATATACTGAGATTTAACATGGAAACCCAAATGGGATAAATCCACACAAATTTTCTTTATAAAATCATGTAGGCACCAACCTATTGTTACAATATTTGTAGACACCAACCTACAACAAACACCAATATCCTCAATTGAGCACTAACTCAGCAACGTGTGTAGGAACTAACCTATAGTTTCTATATTTGTAGGCACCAACTTGAAAGAGACACTTATCCCCTCAACTAAGCACTAACTTAGCTATGCCTGCAAGAACCAATGTATTGGAGACACCAATATCCTCAACTTGTCAACAATACCAAATCATCTCTTTTCTCTGATCTTTCACCTGCAAAAATATGTTGCTTTGTATTTTGTTTTTACAACACTCTTAAATAGTTGATTATCTACATCACTTCAGATGTTCCTTTTGACCTTGCACCTCCTAGCCATGCTTAGACAATTAAATTTCTATTCCTTCCATTGAAACTAACCTCAAAGCCTCAAAATATCTTCCAAATTCACATATACTCTTGCTCACACACACTCACTCTTGAAAAACTATTAGGGAATCGTTATTTATATGAAGCCCATCTATCCAAGAGTTTTTCCACATACAAAAGGAATCACTCTCATGGGGTAAAATCTATATTCTTATAACTCTTCCATAAAATAGAGCTTTACATATTTAAAATTGGTCCCAATTATCTTCCCTATATTACGTGTAAGATAACTAAACCTCCAGGATCTTTAAGAACATAGCACAAACATGATACTTGAAAATTATCGGATCAAATCCTTGATCAAACCTCAACCGTTGATTTATTTTCATTTTGTTTACTAGTTTATCAGGACCACTAGGGGTTGAAACACATGACACAAATGAATCACTCAACAAATTTTGGATCATCCTTTGAATCGATCATGACTGTCGATCCTCTCACTTCCAATTGAAACAAAAAAACACATCCTCATCGCACAACGATTGTCTGATCAGTCCTTGGATAAAATCTCAACCATCGATCTCTAGTTTAGCAAACATCTAGACCACCATGCCTACTCGTCCACTGGTCTCTTGTGACTTTAACATTGTACCTTCACACATTTTCTCCGATATGATGTGTTGGACCACCTACTTATCGACCCATCGGGCTTACTAGGCTCATGGCCCACCAGAACAATGAGACTTCAAACTATGCACTGACATTCATCTATCCCAGTCTCCTAATATACAATGTGTTATAGGAGGTCACCAGTACCACTGGGGTATCAGGCCCTTGGGTGTTTAACATTCCACCTTCGACATATTCTCTCAATCTAGTATAATAGGCCATCGGGCACTGGAATCATTGGGACACCGACTGATCGAGCCCCCAAAATTTCAAGCACTTTCCTTCAAACATCTATTCTGGTCTGGTATGCCACAGAACTCACTGCAACACTCGCCCACTAGGATCTTGGATTTAACACTACAATGTTCCTCCGATCTTTCTGATATCTAGTATGACCTGGAATATGACATCATTTCCACATGGACCCCTTCAACATGTATTGGATGATGTGGTGTCGACGTGTCTATGAAATCATCACATCCTCTGGCCCCTTTTTTGGAATCATGTTGACTTGTCATAAGTGCATGTTCTTATGTGTCCCTCGCATAGATATTGTTGTGGCGTTGACATGGAATGTGTCATGGCACTGACATGGCATTGATCACCAGGTGCTTGGGATCAATCCATCCATTGGGTCTACCATCTCACTATCCTACCAGGCCACTAGGCCCTGGAAAACGTTAGCATTGTGCTTCACATATATTTTCATATATTCAATATATTCTATGATGTGGTAGCTGAAATAGGTTCCACGTGGATTTTGTTTGCATGTCCCATCTTACATGGCATTGATGTGGCATTTTCATGGTAATGACATGGCCATCGGGACATTACTACTGCGCTTTCACTCCACTCTTTTGATCTCTCGATATCCAGTATGTTGGGCCCCATGACCAAAAGGTAACTTTCCATGTAGGGTTCCATAGCTCACCATTCACACTCAAACTATGTGACATCACCTTTTCATTATAAACCCATCAAAATCATTTTTCATTGTGCATGTGAGATATGGTATTTTCTCATATTGCTTGGATCTAGTTAATCAAGACTTCAAGTCCATGGTTTTGTTGCTCTTTAAATGATCTCTTCCCTCTATTTCTCTACCTTGGGATTGTCTCATTCATCTTTTGATCATATAACTCTTCATTTGCATCTCGAACTCATATGGGTTGATTTATCATACATGGTCATATCACCTTTATTCTCATAGGGTAGACACATAAAATCTCATCAACATGAATAAAAATTCACACATTTCTCTAAAACCATTTACTTCTCTTCTTCCTTTGTCTGGTCTGGTTCACAAATTATCCCCTTCTATTTTGACATAAATGAAAACAATTTCTCAATAGTGAGGTATCATCTCTCTTAGAACTTATTTCTTCTATGGATTTGGTAGTGAGAGGAGGGGATTTTAGTACATTTCCTAATCAGATATTTGTTTCATGAATATCCATAGATTAGTATTGATATGTTATCTCATTTTTGTACATAGGTTTGAACTATCGATTGTTTGGATTAGGAGTTGGTTGGGAAGGAAACTGCGGTTGTTTTGGTGGTTGTGTCACAACACGTGTGGAATATTTTATTTTTTGAGGTGGAGGTAGAAGCAATGCTTTTTATTGTTGGTTTGTAGGTCTCCATCCCCATGGATGATTAGTCCACTAGAGGTTTTTCATTGGAGGTTGGAGTTGACATGGTTAATAAGAGGGATTGAAAGGATGGATTGGATATTTCCACTAGCTTTTCATGGGTAAGGTAAGTGTATTAGGGGGATACCAAGGATGAGAATTCATTTGTGAGTTGTACCCACCAAAACACTAAGTGTGAGTGTAGAGTGTACCTAGTTCGAAGGGCCTAGGAACCCCTTGTCTCCTTTGGTTTATGAAACATAATGGTTCCACGTTCTCTTCAACCCCTAATAAGAAGCTTGTAGACCTAGCAAAGAAGGAAATTTATTAGTTGAATGTGGATCTTAAAAAATTGCAAACAATTCTAAATTATTGAGTGGGAATTTGTTTCTATGGTGATTCTTTATGCATATAGAACAAAAAATGGTCATATCCCTCTTTTCCTCTTCTTTCTTCTTCTTGATATGCAATGTGTTCATCTAGATGGCTAGTGAGTGAAAAATATAATTTTTCATATCCTTTAATAATCTTCCTATTTAATTCTAAGTAAGATTTGTGGGGTTAGATGACCATGCTTACATACTCTTACCATTCCTACCCTTCTTCCATGTGTATATAGAGTAGTTCTCGAATATTTTCTTGATGCCATCATATTGTAGCTAGAAGATGTATCCATTCACAAAGATAGTTAAGGTATCCATGAATTCCTCTCTTATCCATCTGAGTAATATGAGTTTCAATGATTTTTCATCCAATGTGTGATGATGATCTCTCTTGTAGTTGAATTGGAACATTTATTGATAGTATTCCAATGATTCATTCTCTCCTTGAATAATCTTGAATATCACATCTATTGTGTCCCTAGCCATGTAGTAGTCCATATACTTATTAATGAAGGTTCTATTAATTTGTTCCTAGATATCGATGTTGTTCCCTTATAGGCTCATGAACCATCTCAAGGTTGATTCCTTATGTGTAGAGGGAACGATCTTGAGATTTTGATCATTTTAGGTATATTCGTAAGTCCTACAAATAACTACAAAATCAAATAGAAAAGTATCAGGGTATTCTATAGTAAGGCCATGAAAGTGAGGAAGAGAAGAGGGATTAATTATTTTCATCTTGGTTTCTTCATTGGTTTCCTGAATGGGAAAATAAAATACTTTATATTTCTCTCCATCACTAGCCAGTGTTTGGTGAGATGGGGATCCTCCTTCTTCCGAGACATTTACAAAATTTCTTGATTCCTCCTATAAGAAATCCACAAAGATTATGTTTCCTCTTCGATGGTTCCCTCATATTCCATTTGTTGTTGTACTTAATTGGTTGGATTTGATTCAATAGTGGGTGATTTAGGTAAGTGTTTTCCAAACTCATCTCTAGTTTGAGGAATGCATTCATAGTATTATCAAAAACAAAAAAAATATTGAATTATATGCAATCTAACTAAGATTTTTTCTATTTTCTTGGTAAAATGATTAAATTAGTGCAATATAAATATGTTTTTAATTTTTGACAATAACAATGATAAAATTTATGAAGTTTTTAACACCTGTTAAGCCCTAAATAGTGGCTCATTACCCATTAGTTGGGGCATATTACATTAGTAATGTTATTTTATTTACATCAGTTTTAGTCCATTAGTTGTAATTATACCTCCTAGTCTCCTATATATACCAAGGAGACATTTCTATTTGGAATCATCTTGTATTTGAACATTTATGTGGGAATAAGGAGGTTTCCCCCTCAAAGAGGATTATTGTCTGAATTTATCCCATTTTCAAGGAATTGAGTACTTATTCTAAGGTTTTTCTATACTATATTGATATTTGGTTCCTAACATATGGTATCAAAGCTCAAGGCCTTGGGGTTTCGTTGCTACATCTAAGACACCTTGGAATTTTCACTATAACTTTTTTTCTACAATGATTCAAAAGGAATGTCTTGGATGATATTTAGTAGATAGATCAAGGTACGTTGGGTTAAATTTCATCTCCTTAGGCCTTATACTTTTGGAGATACAACCTTTCTAAGATAGGGTTATGGAATCATCCTGAATTTAGCCATTGTGGAATTTTTTCTATAAACATTTTTTTGTAATGTTTCAGACCTTGAAATATGGAGGATATTCACAGAAATTAGTAAGGTATCTATGGTAACAATTTAAAATTCCGGATTATCTTACATTTGTAGATACACCCTGTGGAAGATAGGGTATCTGACTAGTCCTATTGACTAGTCTCAATAAGGTGTTCCAGGTAAAACAATCATAACTACTTCCTAGAGTATCCAAAATGAGTGATACCTATTTCATTGGATAGTGGATAGACCATAGTAGTTCAGGTATGAGTTTCAAAAATTTATATCAATTATTTTGTGCGGGGCACGCTATAAAAGTGAGATCTTCTGGAAAGGAAAAAAATCAGCAAGTCGTGGAGAATTTATTGTAAATTCCCCTTGGCACATCCAATTTTGATCAGACCTATAAAATTGTAGAGAAGAAATATCAGAGACCTACAAAAGAGAAAATTCCATACTCAGAAGGGCCAAAATTTTGGAGATACAATAAAAGGATGATTGTCTAGCAGAACCACCTCAAAATCAAGGTTTAAAGTGATACTTGGCCAACATGCCACCAAAAAAGGGAACTTCTACATCAAATAAGCCTCCAGACAATCCTACTTGGACTCTTGATGAAGGTGAGTAAATGCGTAGCGACATAAATGATTTACAAAAGAAGACAGTAACAAAATAAGAAATACAAGAGGTGGAAGCTAAGTTGGAGGCATTAAATACTAAGATGGATGGTTTAAAAGGGGAGATCATGGAAGGATTGAAAAATTTCCTAATAGAGAGGACACATGAAAGTGAAAATGTATCCCATGAAATTCATGATGAGGACACAAGGAAGGTGAAACAAGAATGGAGAAACTCCAAATTTGGGTTGATGACCAACCACATTCCTAAGATTGATATGAGGAAGTTTGATGGCAAGGACCCTATCACATGGATACTTCAAATGGAGCAATTCTTTGATCTACATAATGTGCCACATACACAAAAGGTACGAATTGATTTTTTATATTTAGAACCTAATCAATTTGTATGGTATCTATGGCTTTGTTCTCGCAAATCACTCGTTACTTGGACAATTTTCACGGAAGAAATGATAGCACACTATGAGGATACAAGGAGAAATAACTTCTTTAGCCAATTGATAAATCTCAAGAAAAGGGTTCAGTTACAAAGCACATTGAGAACTTCCAAAGACTGAATATAAAGGTAACAGATATTCTAAATGAGCACTTGATTGATGTATTCATAGGAACCTTAAAGGATAACATTCAACATGAGGTTCTCCTTTGGGAACCCAAATCATTGGAGAATGCATTTAGGGTGGCAAGAAATGTTGAAAGTAAAAATATGGCTATGGATACTAGAAGGACTAATCCTAACATCTATAGAGATAATAATGCTCCTTCTTATAAAACACCTCAACCTACACGGTTGACACCTTAACAATTGGAGGAAAGAAAAGAAAAAGGTTTATGCTTTAATTGTGACAACAAGTATAGTAAGGGACATAAGTATGGTGATAAGAAATTATTCTACATAGATTGTGAAGAGGAACAAGAACAAGAACCATCTCAAGATGAAAACGTAGAATCAATTGCATCTGAAGAGTTGACTCTCATGATATCATGTAATGCATTGGATAGAATTAGCACTCCTCAAACCCTCAATATCGAAGCATATATCAAAAAGAAAAAGGTAACAGTCCTAATTGATTCTGGAAGTACTCATAATTTCATTCACTCTAAATTAGCCAAAGCTCTCAATTGCTTTGTATATCTAGCACTAGAGTTTCAAGTAATGATTGCAGATGGAGGAAGTATCAATTTCTCAGGAAAATTCAATAAGATCAATCTTACTATGGGGGAATATGTAATGAATAGTCCAATTATTTCTATACCCATGGGTGGTGCTGATGTTGTACTAGGAATCCAATGGTTACAATCATTAGGAACAACAACTTTTAATTTTCAAGAACTTTTCATGAAATTTTCATTGGAAGGAAAAGAAATTGAGTTAAGAGGTATCACAAGGAAACTCGGTAAGGTGATAAGCTCTAATGTCATGACAAAATTATTTAAAAAGGGGCATCAAGTTGTTATTGCACAACTATGTTCACTAGATGTTCAAACATCTAAGCCATCTATTCCTCTAGATCTCCAAGGAATCATTGATAAGCATTCCAAAGTATTTGAAGATATTCCCAAAGGTCCTCCACCCACTCGAAATCATGATCATGATATTCACCTAATTCCTGGGTGTATTCCTCCTAACATCAGGCCATATAGATAACCTTATTCCTACAAGAGTGAAATTGAGTGCATGGTTGAAGAAATGTTAGAGGTCGACATTATTAGACCTGGCCAAAGTTCTTAATATGCACCGGTGGTAATGTTATTCAAGAAAGATGGCTCATGACATATGTGTCTAGATTATAGAGAGCTCAACAAGATCACTATTAAAGATAAGTTTCCCATTCCCATCATTGATGAATTTCTAGATGAACTACATGGAGCAATCTGTTTCATAATGTTGGATCTCTGTTCAGGGTATCATCAGATTAGAATGAAGGAAGAATATATCCCAAAAGCAACATTCCAAACTCATGAAGGCCATTATGAATTTTAGGTCATGCCTTTTGGCCTTACAAATGCACCTTCCACATTCCAAGGGT
Organism: Picea glauca; assembly: GCA_000966675.3. Lineage (NCBI taxonomy): Eukaryota > Viridiplantae > Streptophyta > Pinopsida > Pinales > Pinaceae > Picea > Picea glauca. Next base: position 215,720 of record JZKD02S0350546.1, read on the forward strand.
TGATGAATTCCATTTTCAAGCCCTTCCTTTG
>JZKD02S0350546.1:215800-228332 GCA_000966675.3 Picea glauca
TTGTATCTCATGAAGGTGTCAAGGTAGACCCTAACAATATTAAGGCCATGATGGACTGGCCGATTCCCAAAACATTGAATAATCTTAGAGGATTTTTGGGTTTGACAGGTTACTATAGTAAGTTTGTTTGACACTATGGAAGAATAGTAGCACCTTTAATGACACTAACTAATAAGGATGCATTTTCATGGACTCCAGAGGCAACTAAAGATTTTGAACAACTTAAAGAGGTGATGTGAAAAGCTCATTTCTTGACCACTCTAGACTTCACAAAAACCTTTATTATGGATTGTTATGCCTCGGGAAATGGAATTGGTGTTGTCCTAATGCAAGAAGGAAGGCCCCTGGATTTTGAAAGACGACCACTCAAGGGAAAGGACTTACAAAAACCCATTTGTGAGAAGGAAATGATGGCAATAATACATGCATTGAAGAAATGGCATCCTTACCTAATAGGTAGGCACCTCAAGGTCAAAAGAGATCATGATAGTCTTAAATAATTCTTGGAACAAAGAGTATCTTCAGAAGAATAACAAAAATGGGTAACCAAGATATTGAGTTATGATTTTGAAATCGTCTATAAAAAAGGGAATAAAAATGTTGTGGAAGATGCAATCTCAAGGAAGGATGAATATGTTGAGGCCTTTCTCTGTTATATATCAATCATCCAACCCGATTGGATAATAGAAGCAAGGGATGAATGGAAGAATGACGAAAAAGTGTGGACTCTCACAAAGGTTGCAGTAGGATTCCAATGCATTAGATACATTTACATGGAAAAATGTTTCACTATGGTAGAAAGATCACTTATATTTATGTAAGAACTCCCAACTCAGACAAAAGGTACTATTGGAATTGCACACCTCTTCAGTAGGAGGGCACTCGGGATTTTTAAAAACCTACCATAGGGTCAAGAAGGATTTTTTTTGGGATGGCCTTAAAACTAATGTTCAAAGGTTTTTGTCGGAATGTTTAGTTTTACAACAAAATAAGGTGGAAACAATTAAGACCCCAGGTCTTTTAAAACCATTATTCATCCCAAGTCAACATTGGGAGGAGGTTTCCATGGATTTCATCACAAGGTTACCGAAGTCTGAAGGAAAGAGTGTCATCATGGTGATTTTTGATAGACTAACCAAGTAAGCACACTTTTGTGCACTTTCTCATCCGTTCAAAGCCAGTACAGTTGCCACCGCATTCATGGAGACATTTCAAATGCTACATGGTAGCCCAAAGATTATTGTAAGTGATAGATATCCCATCTTCATTGGAAATTTTTGGAAAGAATTATTTTCTTGTTTGGGTACTCAATTGGCTCATAGATCACCCTATCATCCTCAATTTGATGGACAAACCAAGATAGTGAACAAATTTCTAGAAGGATACCTTCATTGCTTTGTCTCTAATAAACAAACACAATGGTTCAAATGGTTACCCTTGGCAGAATGGAAGTATAACACTTCCTTTCATACTGCAACAAAAATGACACCATGTATGGCACTCTATGGATACCACCCTCCTTCCCTCACTTCTTCTCTAAAATAAAAATATAAGGTTTAAGCAGTGGAAGATCAAATCGTGCATTAATAACAAGTTATCCAAATATTAAAGGACAACTTGACCAAGGCACATAATCACATGAAACAACAAGTAGATCAACATCATAGTGAAAGAATTTTTGAAGTAGGGGATTAGGTGTTTTTAAGACTACAACCATACAAATAGATGTCCCTCAAGCAAGCCAAGAAGGATAATAAATTATCACCAAAGTACTATGGCCCTTATAAGGAGTTGAAAAAGATTGGTATTATGGCATACAAATTGGAGTTTCCTGCATCTTCATGAGTACACCCAATTTTCCATGTTTCATGCTTAAAGAAGGTTATAGGTGACAAGATCCCAGTTCAAACTATATTTCCAAAACTTGACGAGGAAGGAAAAATCATATTGGAGCCTAAAGCCATCACTGACACAAGAATTCACTAGCTGAGGAATAGATCCATTTCAGAGTATCTCATTAAATGGAGGAAACTACTAGCTGAAGATTCCACTTGGGAAGATGATTCTTTTATACATAAGCATCCAGAGTTACTCAAGCATTGCGGACAACACTTGTCTCAAGGGGAGGGGCATGTTAAGCCCTAAATAGTGGCTCATTACCCCTTAATTGGGGCATATTACATTAGTGATGTTATTTTATTTATGTTGTCTTTAGTTCATTAGTTGTGATTATACCTCCTAGTCTCATATATATACCAAGGAGACATTTTCATTTGGACTCATCTTGTATTGGAACATTTCTATGGGAATAAGGAGGTTTCCCCCTTGAAGAGGCTTATTATCCGAATTTCTCTCTTTTTTAAGGCGTTGAGTACTTATTCTGAGGTTTTTTTATAGTATATTGATATTTGGTTCCTAACAACACCTCCCTAGAAATGATGCTAAGAAGCGATAGAGGCCAAAGAATTAAAAAAACAATGTTGAACTTCCTTCACTGCCTACTTTAAATCTCAACCTAAGGTTCATACAAACTTAAGAGTTACTATGCATTATATGTGAAAAATTCATACATGAATCTATCTAATAAGGAGAAGTCATGTTCATACAAGGACTACAAGGGTTAGTTCAACAAAGGGAAGAACTAATAAGAAATTCAATACTACTTAAGGGAAAGATACAATTTAATTAAAATAAAGATGAAATTTAACTGAAATAAGAATATAAAATAAAATTGAAATGGTCATGTGAGGTCAGGTACCAATCCTACTTATCTTGATGAAAATAAAATCTAGAATGAGAAGCCATAAATCCAAGTGAGTCAAGTTTAGGTTGTTGATCACAAAAGTAAAATTACTAAAAACACAATTGAATCTATATAAGTTAATCTAATGAAAATAGAGTAAAACCTATGGTGAATCATACTACTACAAAATTAAATGAAGGCATCATAAGAAAATTCTAATCCCTTTTGAAATCACCTACTATCAAGATGAAGCAATACAAGGTTAACAAATCCTCCTTAACCATGACAAAATATCATAAAATTGGTTGTAATAGTATCCTAAAATGTTCTACAGGAATGGACCTAGCCTTCCTAACCCCTCATGTAGGTAGAATAACATATTTTGCATGTAATAAAGGCCAACATTAGTTAATAAGGCCTATTTAATAAATGAGAACAAGTCAATGTAAGAAGACATAATAGAAGCTTCCACTTCTAGAAAGATCTTCCTATAGAATGTTCTTTAGAAGATAGAATTAGCATAAATAAGAGTAGGATGCATGATAAGTCCTTGTCTTGAGAATTATTGTAATAGATATCTATTCTTTTGGAGGTTTCCCCCTTGAAGAGGCAAGTGAACATTGTTTCCTATCAACAAAGGTATTATTTTGGTGTTGTGGTTCCATAAATTTGTTGTTCTATTGCTATTCTCTGCAATATTTCAATTTTCTATTGTTGTTTCATTGTTATTCACTGCAATATTTCTCTTTTCTTATATTTTAATGGATATTGTACCTAAAAAGTTGTATCATAGCACTTTCCTTGGTAGGAATTGTGGGTTAAATGTTTTTTAGGGTAGAGATGTATTTTGGTGTCTTAAAACTACAATGATCTATCGTTCAACAAATAAATCCAAGGTTACAGAAGTATACACGCAGGAAATACAAGAGGTTTTTAATATCACATTGTTGGACACCCGTGTAACCCCTGTTGGTACGCCTTTGAGTGGTATCTCATCATAAAACACTTGTATACGAACCTTCTTAGGTATCCTAAAACCTTTTGTAGATCAACTGATCAGATTCTTGACTGTTTTAGTGCCACCTAGAACAACATTCAGGAAGATACTCTCTAGTACCTAGGTAATCAAGTAGTATGGCTAAGGGTACAGCATAGCTTCTTTAGTTGGTTCCCTGAGATATTGGACTGAGTACTACTATTTGACCTCACATGTATATCAGATAGATATAGCACAGGGAAAACTTGTGTTTGTAGAAACCATGAACTCTAACCCTTGGGAAGGAAACATAATAGAAAAGGAATAGACAAGATCTATTGTCATGCAACCTTACCTCCTACATTCAAGTTGTGAAATTAATATGCATTTCTTCTTGTTAAGAATTTGGGAATTTTTACACTGCAACATTATTCAAATTGGAGTATAACTCCATAGGAGTAAAAGTATGGGTCCTTCCAACACCATTATTTGATACATATCTCATTGATTTCTTCTCTTCTCCCTAATCACAGTCGTACTTATCATTTTTAATCCTTCTTTTTTCCAGTGGACTCAATCCCTTATAGGAACCCTTATTTGGCACCTATCCCATTGACTTCCTCTCTTTGCATTGATCATCATAGTACCATTCACTAGTAACCCCTTTCTATGTGGACCTACACACCCCCTTTCCCATCCCAATGGACCACACCCACATCCAAGACTGGGAACAATGACTCACTTCCCTGAAAAAATCTAAAGATCAAACCAAGACTGATATCTTTTCCCTTACTTCCAATATTGCTAGCATCAATACTTGGCTTTCTCTGCTTGATTCACTACCCACATCCATAACCCAATTGATATCCATGTGTTGTTAATCTCAATATGTCGTGAAAAATTTGACCATATTGTTTAAGAATGCCCAAGATGACTTATCTTCTACCACACCTTATAACCTCAAAGGCATTCAATCCTCCCATTCCATATCCTTTCCTTCCAACCACTTTCAACGGGACCTGTGTCTCCCTATAGTGGAGGTGAACAAATTTCATGGCTCGGATCCCACAAGTTGGGTCACTCAAATGGAACATTGTTTCTATTTTCACGACATTACTGATGACTTGGGAAAACTTATGTATGGTGTTCTCCATCTAGATTCTAAACACTACAAATGGTGGCAATGGAGAAAAAATGTCTTTCACGGGTATGTGTTTTGGATATAATTTTTTGCACATATTTATGAACACTTTAACACTGACACCCACTATTTAGGTTTTTTGACCAAGTTGAAACAATCTCGCATAGTGGAATACTTTATATCTCATTTTTAGCAATTGTATTTCCACATGAAGGGCATGTCCAATGATTTTTTGGGGAATGATTTATCAATGGCCTCAAGGATGAGATATGTTCCCATGTTCTCATGGCTCGCCATCAAAGTTGGGTGGAAGCTACAAAAATAGCTAAGGAAGAAAAACAAGTTTTCTCTTCTCAAACCAAAAAACCCTCCATTATTCCCCACCCTAAACCCTCCACTCCCTCCCCTCCTCCCACTCCACTAAAGATCCAAAAATTGACCTGGGAAGAAATGGTTGAACACCAGCTCAAGGGCCTTTGTTATAATTGTGATGAAAAATATTTTTTTGGGCACAAGTGTAAGGAAAAAAATATTTTTATGGCCATCTCTAAGGATGTTTCTGAAGAAGAGGTCAAGGCCCCCCCTCTTGAAAAGTTACTTGAGCCAATTGATCTTACTCTGCCCTCTAACCCCCAGAAGAAGAACCAGTCATTTCATTGAATCATCTCACTAGATTCCATGGTCCTGAAACCCTAAACCTAATTGGCTACATTAAGTATCAGAATGTCAGCATCCTCATTTATAGTGGTATCACCCATAATTTTATTCATTGTCACATTTCCCAAGAAACCAATTGTTATATCCATGCATTCAACAACTTTCAAATCATGATTGCTAGTGGAGGTTCCATGAAAAGTGGGAGGCATTGTGAAAATGTGCATCTCCAAATTGGTCAATACAACATGAAATATCATATGTTTTCTATTGACATGGGTGGTTGTGACATTGTACTTGGTGCATAATGGTTATGAACTCTTGGCCCCATCCTCATGGATTTTAAGGAATTAACCATGCACTTCCACCAGAAGGGCCAATAGTATAAGTTCCAAGGAAAGTCAACAAGCTCCCATGAGATCATTAGTTCCCATTGAATGGAAAATCTACTCAAAAAATGTCATTCTATCATTATTTCACAACTCCATTCCATTCAAGTAATTGAAACACCCTCTATGCATCCTTCCCTCTAATCTATCATCTCCAAACATTAAGTTATTTTTTCCACTTCCCATGGACTTCCCCCTTCCTATGGTGTTCATGATCATTCGATTCCTCTTGTCCTAGTTAGTCTTCCTCCCAATGTTCAACCTTATTGTCATCCCTTTGCCAATAAGAATGAAATTGAGAAAAAATTTCAATAATTTCTCTCCATGGGTGTTATCCATTCACTTGGATCATGTGTCCCAACTTTCGCACCATCAAAAGAAAAATTTCCCGTTCTTGTCATTGATGATATCTTGGATGAATTAAGTGGTGCCCAATACTTTACTAAACTTGATCTCCATTAAGAGAGGAAAACATTCCTAAGACTGCATTTCAAACTCATGAGGGTCACTATGAGTTCTTGGTAGTCCCTTTGGCCCATGTAATGTGTTGTTCTAGAGTTTAAAGTTAAGGCTTGAAAGTATAAAGTCTAGGAATCCAAAAAATAATGAGGGTATATGATATAAAGAAAGAAAAAACAACTCGTAGGGAAAAAGGAGCTATGGCTGATTTCTAAGTTGTCTTTGTCTAGATTCCAATTTTTCCTGGATGCTAATGTCTTGTTCAATGGATACCCATGAACGTTCAAGTTCAACCCGGGTGGTAGTAGTTTTTAATATGGTGTTAAAAAGAGTTAAATTGATATTGGTCTGATCTGTAAAACTAGGTTCAATATTGGGCTATCTCGTAACATGTACAGTCATAGAGGAAAAATAATTTTTTTTTAAATGTTGTTTTTTAGGTTTTTGTTTCTATTTTAGGTTATGTAAGAAAAATTACCAAATTTTGAATTAATAGTATAACAAAATCAAAGGTCGTTTCCCGTATCTAAGTTAAATTGAAAATCATGCATGAAATGAAAGAAAACATAAAGTTGTGGAACAAGGTGAGGCATCAACCAAGGAAGAATCTCACTTTGTGACAGAAGAAGAAAATAGACAATAAAAAGTTTAATGAAGCATAAGATATAGAAATCTAAGTAATTCACAGGTCTTGTACCTGCTGATAGCCGATACAGAGGAAAAGATGTAAACAATTAGATGACTGAAATAATCAATCACCACAGTAGAGGTTCTACTAAATTGCAACTAAGCATTCATCAAAGATATATAAGAAATGATGTTAAATATGAAATATTAGAGGAACACATAACTCAAACTTGACGGGATATAAAGTCTTCGATTTGCATTTGTATTAATTTTGGCAAATGAAAAAATTCTCTGCTACAATCCGCCAAGGAAAAATCTCCCCCCTTGGTGTTATATTTCAAAATTATATTTATACAAAGAAAATCCTCAACCCTAGACAATTGGTATTCTCGTAATCTCCTATGTGCTAATGGTTACAAAATACAAAATTTGAACCATTTTGCTCGGTTACTTTTTACTTTTCTAATAGTTGGACAAAAATGAGCATACATGCGTTACTTCATCATTTCTTTGAAGTGCTTCCTTTGCTCGGTCCAAAACACTCAACACACCTATCTAGAAATGACACCAAAATTTTGCAAGATTCTTTCGTATCCTTTGATTCAAACACATACAACTTCCTCTGAATTTGGGGCAACCTGTTTTCAATCTTTCCCTTTTCAAACTTTGTCGAATGAAACTGTAGATTGGGCTTTATTAGCCACTTATCCATTTGGGTGATGTCAAGCTACTTCAATTGTGAAATTTCAAGATCGGCTTCATTCTAGCTCTCCTTGATATGCAATTGATACCTTAAAACATTGATCTGTCCTAAAATCCCAGGAAAATCACCTTCACCAATGCCCAGTGTTTTTGTATCTATCTGATCAAACACTTCTTCACATTCTTTCTTAACCTCTCTTGCTATTTTCCTTCTTTTGACAATATTGATCTCCCATGTTTTTAATATGATGTTTCCCATGATCTGTTCTTCTATAGTCATCTTTGGGATTATTGGTACTTCCTCTCTAGCCAAAAACGCTATTGCCTTTTGAAAATAAGCACGAGCTTCTATAGCCTATTTTTCCTTGAAATAAATGTTATCTAGTGAGTGGCTTATTTCCAGGAAGTAGTTTTGAATGATTTATATTTTAGAAAGCATGTTTTTTTGTTATGCTTGTAGTTTCTCATGCACCTCTAGTGCTTGGGATTGAAATGTTGTTATATTCACAACTTGTCCTTCAATGGAATTCAACTCAGCCTGTAGCTGTCTCACTAACTCTTCCTGTCAAATAACCTGTAATTGACTCATTTGCATCTGCTTGTTCACTTCTTCTAAACTAGACTTCAACAATTGCATTTCCTTCTTGTCAACAGTTCTGGCATGTTCAACTCTTTGACTTACCTCCTCTCAAATATTATTTTCTGTGTGCCTTATTTGGTCCTGAAACTGAGCTATCATTTGATTTTTCTTCTTCAGCCTTGTTTTCAGAGAGTCAACTGAGATTAAATTTTTCGTTGCCAAAGATACTATAGAGCCTGATATTTATGTGGTCAAATCTTCCTCTTCTAGGTTCTGCCCATCTGCGATTACTTTATGTTTCTTCACCATTGTGCCTTCTCTTAGATGCATTTCCTATTTTAATACAGCCTTCCTCTTCCTACTGAAAAAGTAGTCAGAGGAAGGTATATCTTCTCTAGATATAGGATTAAGGTCACTTACATATATGACTTCTAGATTGGGTGTCCCAAAAGTTGACTGTAAAGGAGTTAATGATGTAATAGGGCTTCCCAATTCTGAAGATTAAGTTTCTCCTGTTGTTTTGGGGATATCAGCAAGAATAGCTGATGATAAAAGAGGAATCATTTGACTCAACTTTGAAGGTGTCTCGAGACTAAATTTTGTTTCCGACTTTGGATGCTATGTTGGTGAAGCCTCTACTTTTTGTGAAGATGCTTTAGTATTCTTTGGGTTTTCTTTTGCAGTCCCTTTATCATGAGCCTCTGATCTGAAACTTGGGGGAATACTTCCTTGAGCCAGAGGAGGGGTTTTTCATTCCCCCTGTACTACCTTTGGAAAACCACTTCACCTGTGCTTCTGGAAAGTTAGAAAGATGGTTTGTAGGTCGGGTGATAATGCCTAAACTCTATCTAATATTTCCTCATAGGTTCTGGCTCCCTTGAACATGTCGTTGCAGGGAGAATATTCATGTTCATACATTTTCATATTTCAATGAGCAAGATGATTTCCTACAATTTGATAAGGATCATGTTTTCTGAGTTCAAGATCTACTAATTTGATGTCTTCCAGTGTTGTTGCTTCTACCTTGGAATGACCAAAGTTAAGCAATGAACACTTCCCAACCTGTACTGGAAAAACTGGCCAGGAATTCTTCTGAACTTATTACAATTCTGTGTCGATGCCACATATTATTATTTGGTAGGCCACCTCCCTGCACACCAGTCTATTAGGAAGGAAATTTGGAATTGCGTGAGGAGGAATCGAGCACCCAAAAACCCTGACATAGGAGAAACCCTCTTCAATAAACCAATCTGCAATCACCCTGAGGTTTCCCATGATTGGCTTTGAAATACGAGGGGGTGCATAACCATTCAAAATTTGGTGCAAAGGTATCACTACGTAGTGATAGATTTCATAAAAGAAATCTTTAACATTCTCCTCCCATAGTTTAGAGTGATAAACATGAATGGGTTCCTCACAGGCTAGGTTCCAGCTCCAATTCATCAAGGGGAATGGAGTCATGTAACAGATAGAATCCATAATATATGCAAATCAGCCTTTCGATTTTTCCATTTGGTACTCTGCAATCTCCTTAGTTAGATTATCTGATAAACTTTTACCTCAGTTTAAACTGTAACCCTCGGCTACTTCGTGTATAAGTGGCACACATTCTGTAGGAAAATGGGTAGGGATTTTCCTCCCAAAAATTCCACATAGCATCAGAGCTATACAAACCATGTATTTGTTTAATGGAGCTGTGGAATAAATTCCATGGGTATCAACTTTAAATCTCGTTGGAATTCCCCACCATTCTTTGATTATACCTAGATATGTTTGATCGAATTCTGTACACTCTTTCTTTGATATTCCTCTACAAATTCATCATTATAAATGTATTTAGAAGTAGGGGACAATTTATACATTACTTGGATGTGCTCGGGTCTGAATGAGTCGACGACAACCTTTTGGTTGTTTAGAATGCTCCTTGACTGAATGTTGGTTTTCTCTAAATCCCAGCTTATCATGTCATTGTATGGCATGAGTCTTGGCCATGTGGCTATTTTATGAAGCTTAGACTCTGCTATGTATCTGAGTTTATTTTCATTCTTTTCATTATTGAAATCATCGGGGCAATTCCTAATCTCATAGTCTAAGATTTCAAAAATCTTCCTCTAGGATTTGACTGAATCCACGACATGTGGCGTAGTGTCGAATATAACATCTTCATATGGATTTGAGATTTCACTTGCCTCCTCACTCTTCTTAGGTGCTTTTTTGGGTGCCATGATGTTTGTGATAAAATGAAAACCTGTTGTAGAGAAGAAATGTGTAAGTTCTTCATAATGTAACTCGCTCCTAGTCTGAAAGTAAGAATGATATTCGAAATAACAAACCTTTATTAACATTTAACTTGCATTAAATTTAGCATATCGATACAAGCGATCAAAATTAAATTATTTAATGGGGATGGTATGTCTCGAGATACACACTTTATGTTAAAAATATCTCCATTAATCCATTATAGATATTGCCACATATCAACGATTCAAAATTAGGATTTCGAAAGGAATGTCATCAAAAACTCCCGAATAGTGAAACGCGAAAAGGTATTTAATAACCTTAATGTTGTTTTAAAGTTAAGTTAATTATGTTTAAGCACTTAATTCTTTTGGGATTTCGTTTTTCAGAGTTTCAGGAATCGTTTCCCCAAGAGGTATGACACAAGTAAATCCTGAATAACGAAACCACGATGGGATTTATTTAGGCGCTAACCACTTGTTTTAACCCTTTAATCAATCACGATCAGAGGTTAGTCTTTTCTTCTCATGGACTGGAGTATCGGGACTCTGACGACTCTTTAATGCAAGAAATCCGAATCGTGAAATCACGATGGGATTTATTATCATTAAACCTTCTTACTTATTACTAAACATAGCATTAGATTTTAAGAATTTCACGACTTCGGGAATCGAGGTTTTAAGGAGACTCAAGGTCAACTCTTTGATTTCCCGAATTGTGACTGATTAATGATTTGTTAAGTATGTTTTAAAACTTAATTAACCATGATTAAAAGGTATTTCATGAAAAGCACGTCGGGACATTTGAAATGTTGTTTAAGTTGAGATGGATGAAAAAGAGCATGTGAATGGATTAGAAATCCATTAACGTTTTTAATTATTACTTTAAAATTTGTTCAATTCCTTTTAAACAATCACTTTTTTGAGACTTCAATACTGGGACTTTGGATTTGTTATTAAAAAACATACTTCGTGAATCGATGAACCCCAAAACTTGAAAATCCTGAAAGACCTTTTGACTCCTTTTTAGAACTAAGGGTGGCTCTGTAACCAGAGAAAAATGGAGATTTGGATTTAGGGAAGAAAAATAAACTTTGATTCAACATAATGCTCCCTCCATTTTCCAAACTCTCATGAATCGTGTCTTCCATCCTTTTCTCCATCATTTTTTCTTAGTTTTCTTTGATGATATTCTCATCTATAGTAAAGAATGGCCATCCCATATATCCCATGTGGATCAAGTTATCCATCTACTCTCTCAGCACCAACGTTTCTTCAAACAATATAAATGTTTCTTTGGAGCCTCGAAAGTGGAGTACTTAGTTCATATCACTGGCAAGGATGGTTTCAGGGTGGATCCTAAGAAAATCAAAGCTATGTAGGATTCACCTCGCTCCAAAAATCTCAACAAATTGCATTTTTTTCTAGGTTTAACAGGTTATTATCGCAAGTTTGTTAAGAATTATGGAAAAATTGTAGCACCTCTCACTACTCTCCTTAAAAACAATGCTTTCACTTGGACTCCATCAACTGATCAATCCTTCCAATTATTGAAAGAGGATATGCGCACAACTCTTGTTATAGCCCTTCCCAACTTCACAAAGACTTTTTTATTGGAATGTGATGCCTTGGGGAAAGGAATTGGAGTAGTCCTCATGAAAGATGGTCAAAATTTGGCCTTCACTAGAAAAACAAATTTTAGATCGACATTTGGGCCAATCAATCTATGAAAAGGAAATTTTGGATACTCTACATGTCATGGATCTCTGGTGCCCTTATCTATTGGGGCAATGATTCCAAATTAAAATAGATCATTAGAGCCTAAAGTATTTTATGGAGCAACAAATTTCATCCCTGGATCAACAAAAATGGGTGACCAAGCTATTTGGATATGAGTATGAGATCATTTACAAGAAAGGAAAATACAATGTGGTTATTGATGCTCTTTCCAAAAAAATATGAAGATGAATGGTCCCTCCTTTCCCTCTCCTTCATTGTACCATATTGGATCCAAGTTGTTCACC
>JZKD02S0350546.1:273090-292207 GCA_000966675.3 Picea glauca
GATATGGATGAAGTGGATATTGTTTTGGGATATCCTTGGATAGAATCAGTGGGTACCATTAATATTAATGTGCAAAAAAAGTTTTTAAAGTTGTGGTACAAGAAAAAGAAAATCAAATTGCAGGATGTGTCTCTTATTAAGAAAGATGGACCCATGGAAGATAGCAAATAAGTTATTGCCCAGTCTGAAGTTGAATCAAAGGCAGAGTCTACAGAAGGAGATGAAGCAAATCTACAAGAAGGACATAATTAGGAAGCTAAGGAGGTCATTGACTCAAAGGCACAAAGTGTTTCATATTTGAAGAAAAAATAACAAATTCCTACAGTTGTTGTATATCGCCATCCACATCATATATAGATGCAAAAGTCATCAAGGCAAGGGCATGTGCATCAACACATTTCTGCACCAGCAGGGCACTAGACAGGAAACCGATCAAGAGGTGCATGGAGGACTACCAACACTATGGGAAGAGATCAAGCTAAAGAAACAATCCCATGGCAACCTCAACATGATGCAGAGAAAGATCAAGGTGAAAAGGTAACAAATAAAGATCATGTTCGACTTCCATTGGGATGGATGGATGGTTGTACTTGGTACCAGTTGGCTACATTGCTTAGCCGGTCATATTGTATGGTTTCTTCTAATGTTTCGAGGATGAAACATGTGAAGGGGGATGGAATGTGGTATACCTAGGGAGGTACCCAATGGGAATGTAGTTATGTGTTATTAGTGGAAGTAATTTAATATATGGGAATGTTAACAATCTTTCCCCTACAACATTCAACTAGAAATTCATACATGGAAGTAAACAGATTACAACACATAACATTTGAATAGAATAAGGTAGAGTTACATATCTGAACCAAATTTACGGGAAGACAAAGGGAACAACCATGCTCCTCCCAACTGTAGAATAGGGAAGCCAATCTACTTTCCCGATTCACCCCCTAGTCTGACCATGAGTCCATGAGGGCGAATTGAAATCTCCTCTCCAGCAATCTCCTTCGAATTCCAGTAGTATCCTCCTTGCCTCACACTCACACAGTAGTGTTCATAATAGCAAAAACAAAAATTTTGTAGTCTCCTTTCCCCAGCATACTTGGCAACGTCCTGCCTCCTCACATATTCTTTTTATTAGTTTTCCTAGGACTTTTTCCCTCTCTTGGGGAATTTTCGCAGCTTTCTAAATCCCTAATTTTCAAGGGCTGCCATTGCCCAAATCACTGATTTGTCACTTGTAACAATCATCCCAGAGTTAATTTCAAGGTGTTCCCCACTCATGGAGTCATGGTCAGCTAAATTTAACATGGCTTCTCCATTTGTCCTCCTGCAATCAATATAAAATATTCTATTTTTTTTCCTTTTTCATACAAGTGTCATAGTCATGTATCTAGTTGGGAAAAATCAGATCTTTTCCCAATAGTCAAAATCATTTATTACAATTATAAAATTCGAAATTTGAAATTGCCATAAATGGCAAAAAATTTCCAATTTCGAATTTACTAAAAACGAAAATAAATTTCCAGCAATTTTAGATTCTAAAATATTTTTTTTAATTTCTTTATTTTTGGGGATGTCACAACATTCAATCACTCTATAATTCTGTTAAGATACTACTATATAAAAAATGTGTAATAACAATGGAATCAGATAGCTAAACTTCTCTGCGTACATGGGGGAAGGGGGGGAGGCACTGAAAGAGAGAGGATAAATGGAAGGAGGTAAGGACAAAGGAAAGTAGGAGGAGGATCCCTTGGACTCGATCATGATGGACAACGACCAGATCAAGTGGATCTTAGTGTCAACAGGAAAGATTCATAGAGGAATACCCTACCAATACAAAATGAATACAAAGAAGTGAGTCGTAGCCACGAAGGAAGGCTTGGCAATTGATGAGGAAGAGGTAGAGGATCTTCGGGCCATGGAGAAGAATGAGGAAATCCTTCAGACAACATATGAGAGGAAAATGAGAGGTCCAAGAAAGGGAGAAGAAGGAATCCATCCTATCCATATTAATGTCAGTGTGGAACCTATAAACCCATGTGCGACCAATACACCAAAGAGAACACCACCATTTAGAAAACTAAATTTGGGAGGAAGTTTGCAGCATGAAGTACATCTACACATAGAGCAAAAACTGGAGGAGCTAGTTTAGACAACACTAGTTAAGTATCTACACCACGTGGAGGAGGTAGTAGTTCAATATTAAGAATGGCAGGACATGATCCCACTATTCGATTATCGTAATTTCAGGGAGAAGTAGCACAAGACCCTGAGAAGCATTTGTTCACTTGTGAAAATATCTAGGAAGAAAAAAAGATCACTGATGAATATACCAAACTCGCACAGCTAGAAATTACGCTAAGAGACCATGCACTAGAATGGTACATGAGTCTAGACACAAATAGTGCCCTGGGAACGACAAGGACAATTGCCGACATTAAGAAGCTACTGATTAATGAGTTCTAGAAGTCGAGCTCAAAGGATCAATACATGAACAAGATGATGGAAATTAGACAGAAACCATGAGAATATGTATAGGAGATTGATTAGAGATTCAAGCGACTGAAGGGAAAGCTCATATACCTTTTGACTGATATGCAACATCAACACCTGGTTGTAAACTCACTATTACCACATTTAAAATATCCTTTATGACAATAAAAGTTTCAAATGCAAGAAGAGGCTCTATAGTCAGCCTTGCAACTGGAAGAGAACCAGTACCAACAGACAGACCCAACAACTATCGAATAATTGAAGGAGGATTTGAAGAATCTAACATTTCAGCTGAACCAGAATAGGAACAAGGAAAAACACGAATTCATTTGGTGCACCACATGCAGGGCATAAGGACACCAAGAAACAAATGCCCAGCATTTGCACAGTATATGGCAGCTAGTATGCCAAATTTGTTACCACATGGAGGACTATGGTGTGAAATATGCAAGAAACCAGGTCACGGCCCTTATCATTTCACGATGATGCAGAAATACCAGACAGTTCCAAAGAGTTCATACTGCACCTTTTGCAAATCAGTGGGCCATGATGATAAATATTGTGGAAAAATGGAGCTAATGCGGGAAATAACATCAGATTCATATAGGGTACATGCTGACATGATGACTAGGCAATCAACGCCACAGTTCAATCAATCCCTAGCTCCTTACAACACTGCGTAGCCGCAGTATAATACTTCACAACAACCATACAATAACATGCAAACACAGTACAACTCGACATAGCCCCAGTACAACACCGCACATTATAATCAGGAACCATAGTATAACGCACTAAGAGGTGATCAAGCAGATTATAGAGAAGGAGGATGAGACAGAGGAGGTTTCAGATGAGGTAGAGAACCAGTCACATGTCACAATTGTCAGCAACCAGAACAATCAGAATGTTCAGTGGATTTCATCCAATGCAAGGGATGACGAACAAAACATCAACATAGTCACTCGTGGAGGAACGAAAATAGGTACTGACATAGTTCGATAAGAACTAGTGCAGAACCAATGGGTAAAGAAGAAACCAGAACCAAGAAAATAGTTCAACGTGCAAAAAGAAAAGGAGACCTTTAAGGAAGCCAGACAATAATTTTAGAAGGAGGACACAACATCGACTTTAATTGCGCAGCCATTCAAGGAAGCCATGTAATATGAGATGCCTCCCTCACTAGATCATACAAACAGAATGCAACCCATGGGACAAGTAAGTACAATCAAAGGATTTTTGCAATCATGCATGAAATTATTAAGCGATCCTTTATCTGTGAAAATACTACAAAACATACTAGAGAAATGTAGCAGTGAGACGAATGAAAATCCACAACCAAAAATCATTAACCACCTACACACAAGAATAAGAACAAGTAGGGAATTTAGACTGAATGCTAACATTAGGGATTTCAACATGGGAGACATTATACTAGATATAGGATCCAAAGTGAATGTATTACCAAAGAAGACATGGAAATGCATGGGAGAGCCAACACTAGGATACGTAAATGTCCAATTGAAACTAGCGAACCAACATAGGGTCCTACCAATAGGTAGACTGAAACGAGTGATAGTAGATCTTGATGAAGTATGCACTAAAGAAGACTTCGAAGTCATTGAAATAATAGATGACACAACACCTTACCTGACATTGGTTGGTCTATATTTGGCATTTGACAACGAGGCCATAATCAATTTGAAAAATTGGAAAATGACATTTGAAACTGGATAATGCAAGGTCATAGCACCATTAGATCCATCCGAAGGGGAGAGGTTCATAGAACCCACTTGTCTGGACTTAGATAAAATCAATCGGTTGAACAGAACAACTACGCACGATGAGGATTATGTAAACCCAACTGTAGATGGGGTACTCAGTTGGCGAAGCATTACTTCATGTGCAACAGAATCATACACCGGGCTAGAAAACTAGCAGAAGATACTACATGAAGTATCCATGAGAAGATGTAAGAATAGACAGTGCAGTAAGGTGGGTATGCACAGAAATCAGGGAACCACCCAGTTTCCACGGACTAAATGATCTGGAAACATTTTTGAAACAATATGAAGATGAAGTATTAAATAATCAGAGACTATTAGCACTCAACTTATCACTAAAGGCCACACCCGCAAGATGGTGGGGCACACATAAAGACACAATCATAGATTGGTATTAATGTAAGATATTACTGCGCATAAGGTTCGACGCAGAATAGAAAAACAACAAACAATAGAAGTATGAAGGACAAGGGATACCAGTAGAAAACTTGGAGAAGTTCAAAATGCGGTGGAAAATGACACCGCCAGAGGAATGACATCATCACTTCATACATACTTTGGAGGGCATACCAACAAATTGGTATACAGACCAAGAATTGTGCAAAGGAACTACAACATGGAGGACATTACAACAAAACTTCACAATCACTTTCTGATTCGAACATGAGAACCCCAACATAGACACAACCCTCAAACAGATCAAAGGAGTGATATTCATCAAAGAATCATAAATATAATTTATCACAGAAGAGAAATAGTGGAATAAACAGACAATCAAGGAACTGTTGTCATTTTACCATGTCTAGGAGGAAGCACCAGATGAAGAGGACCCACACGATATTCAGATTGACGAAGTAGAAGACGAAAGAGATGTGGAGGGACCACCCATAGAATTAGAATTCATTTCTACACCAATCAAGGTAAAGAAAGTTAACATAGGGACAATGGAACAACCCAAAATGGCCAGGATTGGAGATTACTAGGATGAGCAAATGGTAGAAAGCATCAAAGAGTTGTTGTGAGAATATAGCGACCTTTTTCCCACAACACTCACAGAGATGAAGGGTATAGCTAGAGAACTAGGATAAATGAAGATACCACTTAGAATTGATGCGAGACCTACCAGACAATGACCCTACAGACTAAACCCCATATATAAACAAAAAGTTAAAGACGAAATTGATAGGATGCTCGAAGCTGGCATCATCAAACTAGTTGAGGATTTAGAATGGATAAGTCTGATAGTAGTGCAGGACAAGAAACAAGGAAGAGGAATCAAGATATGTGTCATATTGAGGAAGTTGAACGATGCATGCCTACACGACCCATTTTCTACACTGTTCGCAGAAGAAGTTTTAGAGAACATGGGAGGACATGAAGCTTACTCATTCACTGATGAATTCTTGGGCTACCATCAGATTAAGATAGCACAGAAAGACAGACATAAGACCACGTTCACAACATAATGAGGATCTTATCAGTACACATTCATTCTGTTTGGAATAAATAATGCGCCAACAATATTTTCCAGAGTGGTCATCACAACATTTAAGGAATTCATCCATTAGTTTCTTGAAGTATACCTGGATGACTAGACAATATATAGCATGTTGAAAAACCATGTGGAAGTTTTACAACTGATGTTAGAATGATGCAGACAGTGCTAGATATCATTGAGCAACAAAAAATGCATATTTGGGACATCATTTGGGATACTATTAGGCCATATAGCATGTAAACAAGGCTTATTAGTAGCTCTGGCAAAGATTGCAGTCATTGTTAACTTACCAGCACCAAAAATAGTCTGCCATCTATGAGCAACATTAGGACACACATGATACTATAGTAAATTCATCAAAGGATATGTCCAGATCACAACACCAATGGAAAAGTTGTTAAGAAAGGATACAAAGTATTAATGGAATGACAAGTGTCAACATGGTCTAGATACCCTGAAGGAAAATATGGTCATCGCACCGATATTAGTATTTCCAGACTAGGAAAAGACATTCCATGTGCATGTAGATGCATCAGCGATAACACTTGGAGCTATCTTAACGCAGCCAGGAGCAGGAGACATGGATCACTCAATAAAATTTGAAAGAAGGAAGTTATCAGACTCAAAACATAATTATAACATGACAGAAAGGGAAGGCCTAGCCATGGTCTATGCACTACAAAAGTTCATACATTAGTTGTTGGGAAAACACTTTCAGATGTTCACAGATCACTCAACCCTAAAATACCTAGTCAATAAGCCAGTGTTGGGGGGGAGAATATTTTGATGGTTACTATTATTTAAATAATTCGAATTTGAAGTAATATTTAAACCAGGAAACTAAATGCAAGACCTAACCACCTGTCAAGGGTCATAAATGGAGAACCTATGAATTTAGAAGACAACTTTCCATATGCACAATTATTCTCAGTATAGATTGTTGATGATTACTTCGTAGAGATCATCTAGTACTTGAGCACAGGTACTCCACCGCATGAATATACCACCACATAGAAGAAGAACTTAGTAGTCCACATGGTCGATTATCAAATGATTGTAGGTCATTTATAAAATATGGGCGTAGATAGCATTTTGCGAAGGTATGTGTTAGAGCACAAACGACCAAGAATTTTAGTATAATCCCATAAGGGAATGGCATGAGGACATTATGCAAGAAAATCTACCGGGCAGATGGTAATACACGCAGGATTATGGTGGCCAACAATTCACAGAGACTCAAAAGAGTACTGTCAGAGATGTGATGTCTATCAAAGGGTAGGAAAACCCAATAGAAGAGACGATATGCCACTACGACCACAACTAACACTACATGCATTTTAAAAATGGGAAATCAACTTTGTGGGACTAATTAACCCACCAACCAAAAGAACAGGAGCAAGGTACATTATCACGATGATGGAATATCTAACAAGATGGGTGGAAGTCGTACCAGTAAAATATTGCAGCACAGAGACAACAAGAGACTTTTTGTTTGAACAAGTAATCACGAGATTTGGGTGCCCAAGAGTCTTGATGAGCGACCAAGACACACACTTCATAAACAAAACCATCCACTCAATGACTGAAGAATTTGAAGTCTATCACTAGAAAATCACATTGTATCATCCACAGGAAAATGGCACTGTAGAAGCCTTCAAAACAATTATGGAGAATGCACTAACAAAGATATGTAATGTCAACAGAGATGACTAGGACCTCAAGGTACTAGCAGTATTATGGGCATATAGGACTACATGCCAAAATTTGATAGGACACACACCATTCAAACTAGTTTATGGCCAAGAAGCAGTAATTCCATTAGAATTTTTAGTACCCCAGCTTGCGCGTAGCAGCTATCACACAAATGACAGAACAAGGAATAGTACAAGAAAGACTGAATCAGTTATTGAACATGGAGGAAGACCGAATCCTACCAGTATTTCATCAACAAGTGCAAAAAGAAAGAGATAAAGCTTGGCATAATTGACACATCAATAAGAAAATTTTCAAGGAAGGAGATCTAGTATTAATGTATGACAACAAATCATTTCAACACCCGGGAAAGCTCATAATGCATTGGTTAGGACCATACAAAGTAAAATATGTCACAGACAAAGGAGTTGTACATTTAAGATATTTAGCAGGTGCATTCCTCAGATGAGTGATCAATGAGATCCACCTGAAACTATATAAGGACAGTCGACCACCCACCGCATAGTAAAAAAAAAAAAGAGCAAAAAGGAAACAAAACTAAAGAAGGTGCAGTACGCTAGAAATAGGAAGGCCACATGAAATTGGAAAAACAAATTCAGCATAGGCACGAACAATGGTTACATACAAAGGGAAAACAAGTGGGAAAAGGAAAGTCGACAAATGCAAGACGATAGGACAACACTAGCTGAAATTAAAGCATGGTAAGGACCAATGGGACATCACATTAAACATGCCAACTGGAGTCAGAAAAGAAAGTGTAATGGAAAGTATGAAAATACTATAGATGCATTGAACCCATAGTTAAGGTACACTAAATGCATAATGAAGGAAGCATCCTCGACAAGCTTCATGACAAGCCCATACAACATGCGAGCACAGGAGCAACTAGTCTATTCATGAAAGGAAAACAGAGAGAGAGTAATAGCAGCCAGAATGAACAGAGCGAGACTACAAAGCTCAGAGAAGCTATTCGAAATCAAAAAAGTTTCAACAGTCACCACTATGGCACCACTGAAGCCATCATAAGTAGGCTAGACTACTAGGCCGACTAGGGTGCAAACTAGGTCACGAGGACCGTTGGAAGAAAATGACCAGCAGCAGAAGAAGATTGTCAATATCAACGAAATCCCATCCCCAAAGACGATACCGGTGAACTCTACACCAATTGTGGAAGAAATTAAACAACCAAAACTAGAGGCCATGAAAGTGGATATGCTAGTAGTGGCACAGGAGCCTCAAAATGAGAAAGCAAAAACCCAAATAGAAGTGCAACCAGGAAGCACCGAAGCAACCCTGGAAGTTAACGAAGTGGCATAGAATCTGGAAGCAACAGTGCAACCAGACGAGTCTCAAACGACCCTCTTTGGTCAACCAACAGGGGACATCATTGAATATGCCTTGGCTTGGATAGAATGGATTACAGGGGAACAACCGAAAGATGATAGAACTTCAACCTAGACGGCCCATTAGGAAGACAGAGTACAGATACCGAGCTCACCTCACAAGAAGCCTGTAGCAAAAAAAATTCTACCACGGATACCAGCTGGAGTACAGGTAATACCAGAGTTGATGGGTCACGTCAGGAAGCTCAAATACTCATACCATGACGTATCATATGAAACCAAGTTCCTGGAACTTGCACAAAGGGTCTTTATAGAGACCATAGGCACAACCCGACTGGGAGAAGAGATTACCCAGCCATACCAGTGGGAAACTAGGTTGAACAAAATAGGAACCTTAGGTTTGTTGACCCTACCACATTGGCAGAGGCCAGTATGCGACAACCTGTATCAAGCAGTTGTTAGCAGTCACACATGGAGGGGGCATATGGCTGGACAAAACTATCCCCATAACTATTGAGCTTATCGCACAAATCACAGGGTTGCCAACTCAGGGTATGGATCACGTGTTGATTCTAAATGACAAATCCAAGGATAAATCACTGGCAGAGGAAATGAAGAAGAAGTCTGGAGCCTCTAGGGGAAAGAGAGGCATCATGATCAAATGAATCAACAACATAGGTACACAATTTTGCGCAAATATATTATCCTACAAATTGCTAAGAAAATGCCCCAAAGATGAAGTACCAGTGAAATTCATTGCAGTTGCATCTTAGTGCATCAAAGGCACCTCAATGAGTCGGGCACCATATATATTGAACTTATTTCAAGAGGACTACCAGGATGCACAAGATCTAGGCACAAAGTTCCATTACTCATGGATGATCACCCTAATATCCTTCATGGGATGGTGGGAACTAGGGTATGTAATTTTTTGTACCAGACCACAGCCAACGGGAGCTAGATACCTACTACTGAGATTTGCGCCACAGGCCAGGCATAAGAGGGAGAATGGAATCATATTCAAAGCATACCTACGTGACATACAAGAAGCTATCAACCAATCATGGAGAATAACACCAGAGGTTGTCGTGCAATATGCGAACATCGCCAACTTCAGGGCCACACAACAAACAATGTGGATACAACCAAGGCAGGATCCAAATAAACAGTGGCTACAGATGCACTACTGCATCACAAAGGGTGATATCAACATGGTCATCAACAAATGGCTTGATGAATGGATAATCCTAGCCATTACCTACGAAGTCCCAGAACAAACAATAGAAGGCAAGGCAGAGTAGGCGGAAATGCATCCCCCGAAAATCCAAGTGCCCAAGAAACCAAGAATGGGCCAAGGTAAGATGACTTAGGTAGACGAAGGGTCAAACATGACAGGAACCCAAAAGGGGAAGAAAGAGACTACACAGTCGACCAACAGACAATAGAAACAAGCTAAGGGAGCGCAGGAGATCGCCCCGAATCCTAATACGCAAGAATTGGGGGGAACTAAGAGACTGGTAGCGCAGACAAGAGGTGCATGCAAGAAAGAAAGGGTGCAATGCACATCACCTGACTATACGATCACGTAGGATGATGGGGAAATGATCACCAGAATGGTCCAAGATTGTCTAGCAGAGGACTTCGATCATGCAGCACATCACAGGGATAAACTGCAAAAAGAACTGGCAGAGATGGGGTAGTTCCTCAAGAAACTTGGGGAATTACATATAGAAAGTAGCAACATAGGCATATATCCATCAACACCATATACCAATGAGAGAGTGGAGGTAGAAGAACGAGACCCATTCCATTCAATGCCACATGCAAACGCAACAATCTACATCACACCTAAGATGTTGCGCATGGATGAAATCGTGGGGCAGACACCCCTGAAGGATTTAAACCACATCCAATTGGTCTTGACGTGGATGCCATCAAGGGCACTACACAAGTTACAAGTGAGCATCGACCATGAGGTATAGTCTCGTGCACACAAAAACTTAGTCATGCTACAATAAGT
Organism: Picea glauca; assembly: GCA_000966675.3. Taxonomy (NCBI): domain Eukaryota; kingdom Viridiplantae; phylum Streptophyta; class Pinopsida; order Pinales; family Pinaceae; genus Picea; species Picea glauca. The sequence goes on from JZKD02S0350546.1 coordinate 283,942, forward strand.
AACAAAGAAGCAGGAGGCCCTAGACAAAGATTGTGAATAGTCCAATATCGAAACTCGGAAGGAAAAAGAATGCAGGAACGAACTGGAATGAAGAGTGGGAAGAATTTTTTAGAAACTTCCAAACACTGCGCAAGGAAATGAACTCCTTGTAGCAGAAAAGATTGATCAGATTGAGCAGGCCATCGAGAAATATCAGAAGGATCTCGAGCCTCTTCGAGATAATCTTACACCAACCACTCCACCAGCAATGAAGGAGAAAAGGAAGAAGGAAGCAACAATGTAGATACAGAAGATAGAGTAGCTGGTTAGCACATCAGCTGACTTGTTCGAAAAAGAAGCGTAGCTTTCGACAAGGTTGGAGGAGGATCCACAGGTCCAACGTTGGGACAAGGAAGACAAAAGGATCAATGCAGTGATCCAAGATCTCAAGCAGAGGCAGAAGACCATACCAATCCCAGAATGAGTCAAGGGGATGCAAGAGATTAAGAGGATGCAAGAAGAACTTATCACTACACAAACGCAAAAACAAGAGTGCTAGGCTCAAATAGAACCATTGTAGGAATGGGTAGTAGAAGGAGATAAAACATATATAGCATAGAACCAGACATAATGTGTGGTATTTTTTAGCAACAAAGTGGCAGTTCAGGTAGTGGACACCATCAAGGATAAGATCGTGCAGGCACTGACAAAAGAAACAGAGTTCAAGGAAAAGTTCCAGACAATCACCAAGGAGATTGAGGAAGCTCAAAAGGATTAGGTGAATTAGGACGAGTCACATGATAGTGCTGGAATCTTGTTGGCAGTAGGCCGAAGTGGAAATAAGGATGATCATGGGGAAAGAAAGCATGCAAAAACTAAAGAAACAACTGGAAGGAAACACAACACATGCGCATGTAAGAAAGCATGCACAAGGGAAGTGACAACTGGGAGGAATAACAACACATGTGCATGGGAGGAAGACCTAATGTCAGTAGGGTTAGGTTTTTTTTAATATATTTTAAATGACTGAAGAGCCAGATAGATATAAATATAGATACGTAGGTATAATAGGGAGTTCTAGTTTTTGTTGTGTAAGGCTAGTTCTTGATTAGTTTTCTCTGTATTTTTCATGCCAAATATATACAAGTTGATGCAATATGTAATATTGTGATGAACTATTTTATAATCTTTTGAGATAAGAATAGAGAAGGGGAGGAATATTTGAGGATTAGATTGCAGGTTGAGGAGCCTGGTGTGATCTAGTTCACCTCATATAGATCTTACCCATCTGAGGAGAAGTGTAAGTGCACGACACTGGAGATGCAAAACTACCATAATAAAAGAGCCAAGAGCCAAATCTTTGTGGACATATCCTAGAAGGGGGTAAACTATGGTAATATCTATGTAATGTTATGAATGCATGTATGTCTTTACTTTTCTTTCAGCAGTTAATTGTTGTGCTTGATGAACGAGTTAATATATTGTTATGGAATACGATTGTGCTTCTCGGGAAATAAACTGTGGTATATAGGTGCATGACCATGAGTAACTGTATATTGAAATCACAATTTGTAGTGCATGGCTCTGAATGATAAACCCATATCTCATACTCAATCCTAGGTTGTAAACACCTGATTCTTACAACCAACCATTTAAAGCTATCTTGGGTGAGACTGCGTAGTGCATCCTGTGTACTATGTTGCCTTCTGGTTTACCAGGAAGGCCGATAGTTTTAAAGGATTTGTTGGAAACTCAAAATACATGAACCCTGGGTCAATAAATCAGATGGTCAAGAAATAAGAGTAAGTAATAGATAACCAAAAGTACCCCACTCCATTTCATTGTTGACAGTGATATACATAAGAACCTAATATTAATAGAGGTCATCAATAAGTTTAACCTAAAAATGAAACTACATCCTCAACCATACACCATCGACTGGCTTAGTTAGGGATGGGACATCTGCATCAACCAGTAATTCCATCTACACTATGGAATCAAACCCTTCAAATATGAGGTAGTATGTGATTTTTCTCCCCTTGAAGTTTGTGATGTCTTTTTAGGACAACCATATATGTGGAAGTGTCATGTTGTTTATGAATCTAGGCCCCATAATATCATTATTACTTTGGGAGATCAACTCTATAGGGTACCGAAGGCATTCCCAACTACTACAGTCTCTTTGATCTTCACGAAGTAGTTTAGAAATGTGGTCTCTCAAACCAAGATATTTTTCCTCTTTATGGTTTGGTCAAAAGGTAAACAAAATGTCACTACAACCGTTAAAACCTCTACATGAGGTATATATACATAGGAGTAGTAGGTGGACAAGATAGTAGAAGAGCACAATGACATATTGTCCTTGCCTACTAGGGTGCCTTTGCACTGTCAAGTAAACCACTCAATTGATTTGACACCTAATTCTCCTCTGCCTAACAACCATGTATACAGGCATTCTGTTATGGAGAATGAATAAATCAAATTCTAGATACATGATATAATTTTTAAGGGCCTCATTAGACCAAGATCCTCACCTTGTAGGAGCCCAATTTTTATGGTATGGAAGAACGATGGGACATGATGACTTTGTATTGATTACAAAGACCTAAACAAAATCACAGCCAAGAAACAATACCTAATTAGACCCATGGATTGATGATATTCTCTATCTTCTCAAGGGATCCAATATTTTCAATAATATTTATCTAAATTTAGGTTACCACTAGGTATTGATTGAGCAAACTGATGTATGAAAGACAACCTTAAATTCTAAAGAAGGTCCCTTCAAGTGCTTGATCATGAATTTTTTCTTGACTAATTCCATGTCCGCATTCATGTGGATGATGGATGATATATTTTGGTAATTCACAAACTCCTTGATGGTTTTATATATGGATGAAATCCTCATATTTAGAAAAACCTAGGAGGAACATTTGAAGCATATTCAGGAGGTCTTGGGCACCCTTTGACAACAAAATTTATATGAAAATTTGGGGAAGTGTTCCTTTGGCATGAAAAGAATCCAATAATTGGGATACATCATGGATGAGAAGGGTGTGCATGTATATATGACCAAGATCCAATTCATTTGTTATTGGCCAACCTCAAAGACAATGATTGAGCTTTATGACTTCTTGGGCCTCACCAAATTCTATTGCAAGTTTGTATTGGGGTTCTCTCATATCACTTAGTCCCTCAGATATGTGACAAAGGGTGGAGACAAGGCCAAGTTTGTTTGGGATGTCTCCAAATAGAAATAATTTGAGGATTTTAAATTATTCCTTTTCTTAGAACTAGTCCTTATTCTGCCAAAACTGCAAAAACCATTTGATATTAAGACAAATGCTTCAGATTATGCTATCGGTGCAATCCTCAATTAGCATAGGAATATGATGTCCTATCATAGTGAAACACTATATGAATTTGTATACATATACCCCTCCTATGAAAAATAAATGTACTCCATTGTGTAGGCATGTTGACAATGGAAGCATTACATTCTAGGGAAGGAAATGATCATCCACATTGATCACAGGCCTTTGCAATTCATGTAGACACAAGGAAAGTTACAGAATGAAATCCTTCATAAGTGGTCTAGGTACCTACAACAATTCCACTTGAACATAAAGTACAATAATGGTAGCACCAACCATGTCACATATTTCCTTAGTCATCCCTTAGTTCTAGCGCTAACCACAATTCTTAACTCGTGTTGGCATGAAATGTTTGGGTGCTCAAAATTATACAATAATGACTCTGACTTTGCTACTACCTATCAAACATTGAATGTAAGAAAAATTGTTCTATACTTTCATTTCCATGATGGACTTCTATTCCATTTGAGCATTCTCTATGTTCCTTCAAGTGAGTGTGAAAATCTGATTTAGGAATCTCATTATAGTCGAGTAGTAGGACACTTTGGAGTGGACAAAATAGTGGAAGTACTGCAAAAATCATTTTTATTGGATGAAGATTCAACAATATGTCTGCAAGTACATCATATCCTACACTACCTAGTCCATTGTGAATCATGCCATCAAGAAATTGGGGTTATACACCCCTCTTCCTACTCTATATAGTCCTTGGGAGTCCATATCAATGGATTACATTTTCAATATGCCTTCAACCAATCATGGGAATGAATTTGTCTTCATGGTCATCGATCGATTCTTTAAGATGGAAGTTTTGGCACCCTGCAAGATGAGAATCACAGCCAAGGCCACTTTCAAGATCTTCTTGGAATGTGTTTTGGTTAATTTTGGTCTCCCATAAACCATTATCTCAGATCAAGACAGTAGGTTCTTGATTAATGTTTGGTCCATACTATGGTTGATGATGGACATCAAGATGTCCAAATAAATTGTCTTCCACCCATAGACTGATGGAAAAAAAGAGGTAGTCAACAGGTTGATTTTCCATATCATGAGGTTGTACAATTTCAAACATCCATGCACATGAGATAAATCCTTCCTTATGTTCAACATAGCTACAACACATCCCTACACAACTTTATTCAGGCCTTTTCATTTGTGCTTGGGGTTCCATCCATTGGCCCCCATTGATGCAGCTCTAACCATTATAGTTGCACAAAAAGAGTCCCCCCATGCTCAGGTCGAGGTTGATCGAGCATACAAATTTGTTGAGTGAATATAGCACATCCAACAACAAGTTCATGATATTTTGCAGAAATCCAATGACAAGTATAAGCAATGACATGATCAACATCGAGTACCACACAAGTTTCGGGTGGGAGATAAGGTATGGTTGCATTTTCAAAAAGAGTGCCTCACATGAACCCATCATAACCTATGCCCACTCTTATATGGGATTTACACCATCACCAAGGATATGGGTGAGAATTATTTTGAATTAAGTATTCCTCCTTCTCTTGGCTTGCACCCAGTATTTAATGTGGAACTGCTTCGACCATATTTTCCACCTCTCCTAAACACTTTAGAAGGTCAAGCACTTGCCCCCTACAGAAATCAATCCTTTATGAATAGGTTATATTTTATCATATCATGGGCACCAATATTAATGGAACCTTCCAGTAGAACATCCAACTCTATCGGGTCGTCAAAGAATGAAAATTTTTTCATCAGGGTAAGTGGCTCATTAGGAGTCAGATTCAATAGAAGTTTCCCCATCTGAAGGAGGAATTTGAAAAAATGGATACCATTTATTCCTAAGTGGGAAGGAATGATCTATGTGGACATTGTTTTCTTCCCATCTATTCCACTAGCTCAAAATACCATTTCTTGGCAGTTTTTCTACAATTTTTTGGGTCCAAAACTTCTGGGTCATTTTGAGGCCTTAAATAACGTTTTTTTATGTGGTAATGCCCAATAGATGTTTAAGGCCTTTATTGGGCCATTTATAATGTGTATTCCTCAACTATACCTTTCTTATGAGGTATCCAAAACCCAAAATTGGGATTGTATGCAAAATTTATGCCCTCTGGAAGTTGATGTATCAACTACCCCCATCGAGGCCCACAAACCTTTTGGTATGTCATATTCCGAGGTTAGGGATTTAGATGTTTAGGGTTTTCTCATTTATTATTTATGTTAAAAATTCCTTTGGATCCTCATTGTAATCATATTCTTTTGAATGAGCGTAGCCAACACATCTCTCTCTTCAAAGATAAGCTACCACTATTCTAGCTAGCTTGTGTGCTTTTCATTTTACAATATTTTGTATTCCAAATAATCATTAATAGAATATGAGTTTTAATGTATCAATGTGTTCCTTGCAATATATTATGGTATTTCTTTTTTATATCTCTCTCTTGTATTTCTTCCTTTATGTCATTCTCAAAAAAATCTGTATGTAAGACAAGACAAAGACATAAAATAGGTGGAGGCTCCTTATCAACAACACATCAAAAGATGATTGTCCCATGCAAAAATACATGGATTTGGAAAGAAATATGATGGGTAATCCTAGGACAAGCCTAGGAAAGGCCAATATTAGTTAGATTTGTGTCTAAGGGATCACCTCCCCCAATTGTGGTTAATGACACTTTGCATTACATAAGCTAGCTTTGAAGGACTTCTAAAGTAGACAGAAAATGGCACTTGAGCCAAATCCTAGAAAATATTATAATTCTGAGCATCTTGGGAATTTGAGTTGTGTGTATACCTTTGTAAGACACCTTTTGGGAGTGAAAAAATATATCATTGGATGGATTCTCTCTCTATATATATAGACACCTGGATGGTGTGAATACAGATCCTTATCAATAGGTTCACTCTTAGAACTTTCATAAATAATAGATTGCATCTATCTATGAACATATTGGTCATACATGTAAATGTTGGAATTTTTTGTATTTCCCCCTTGTTGGGGATCCCCTTGACTACTTCTTTATATAGGTGGAGGTTTTGTAGCAACCATTTGTTGTTTTTGTGGGGGGAAAAGGTACATAAGTATGATGTGTTGGTACTTGGATCCCTAATGGGATAATTATCAATGAATCTAACCCATTTGAGGAAACTAGTGAGTAGGATGATCTCCAGTGAAATGTTGCAAAGAAAATTAAATTTCTTCTTCTCTTTATTGCCTCCCATTTTAGCATTTGGATCAGAGGTAACTCCCTACCCAAAAGTAGAATTTTTTTTTTTATTATTTTTCTTTCTTCTAGAGTGTTAATCATTCCTTAGATTTGTTGATTAAAATAAGTGCACATCTAAGGTTTGGGTAGGGACCAAGGAATTTTGTGAGGCTCACACAGTCACCGATGAATTATGATATATGGTATTTGGTGTCATTTGATCTATTAGTTATCTAGTTGAAGCATGGGAAACAAAACCAAACACACCATCGACATGTGGTATCAAGGTAGATTTTGGAGGATTTATTCATGTCCAAGGAGCATGACAAGTATCAACTGGTAAAAAGAGATAGATTGAGAATAAATCAAATCTAATTTTTAAGAATATAAAATGACTTGCTCCTTAGATAGGGATCCTAACATCATGACATCCTTGGTGATATTGAGCAATAAAGACTTAACAAACCAATATACTATAATTTTGTCTCTAATGATCCTACACTGCCTCCTCCATTCATGAATATGGTTAGAAATATGGGTGGTGGTTCTCTAATGAAATGACATCGAGCTACACATTCACTTCATGATTTTTGTAAATTTTATATCTCATACATTGTCTTCTTGCACCTTCTAGATGAACCCATTTTCATGTTTCTACATCGGTAATGATGATGATGTGACTTATTATTCACATAATATTTCTTCAACAACTTAGGACATATTTATACCTTCACATTCTTTCACCCACTCTAGTGACCTTTGTGTTGGACATGTGGCCAATAACTAACATGAATATGATGTCGTGGTTGGTTTGTTAGTCTATTCCCTTGAACATCACATCTACCAACTTCATGTTTTTCTTGATTCACAACTTTTGATCATGTATATGAATGGTTTTGATCATGTTCAAAACTCTTGACTCTTTATAAAGTATTTATGATTTAAACTTTTGTTACAATCATTTGAACCATTTTCATTTATCCATGTTCCCAAAATCCAAAATAATTTTGTAGATACCATTGCAAATAACATTATTGATTGGCATGTAATATATATACAATACTCTAAATATGGGGTATGTTCATAGCGTGCTACTACATACATAAAAAAATCCAAAGACATAAGACCTATCAAACTACTCATATCCCCCATCCCCATTGAATGGAGGGTCGTGATCTAATGAAACTACATATTCCATGGAAATATATTTGACACACTAGTCAACCATCATTTCTCTGTTAAAAATTGGGTTCCAATTGGGTAGTGCCCCTACACAAGATCCTACATCGATGTGATGCACCCCTCTTAGAAATTGGTGTAGCCTCTCTCTCATGTCTTCCATTTCCTGATACTCTATAGTGTTAGTGTCAACCCTTTTCCTTGGACTCAATGACCCTAGAATATCTCACTCCACTTACACACGATCATGGGCATGCCCTGCTAATATCACCAGTGCTATGTCTACAGACACATATAGTAGATCATCATTAACTCATGTTGAAATATGTTAAGCCCTAATATTGGTTCATTACCCCTTAATTGGGGCATATTAGATTAGTAATGATATTTTATTTATGTCGGCTTTAGGCCATTAGTTGTAATTTAGATTAGTAATGTTATTTATTTATGTCGTCTTTAGGCCATTATTTGTAATTATACCTCCTAGTCTCCTATATATACCAAGGAGACATTTTCATTTTGAATCATCTTGTACTTGAACATTTAAGTGGGGTA
>JZKD02S0350546.1:298579-314021 GCA_000966675.3 Picea glauca
GAGGTTTCCCCCTCGAAGAGGCTTATTATCTGAAATTATCTCTTTTTCAAGGCGTTGAGTACTTTTCCTGAGGTTTTTATATGCTATATTGATGTTTGGTTCTTAACAAAATATTCTACTATATGTAATTAAATCAAATCAAATCATACATATTTTATATACCCCATGTTTGTTCAAGTGGTAAGGGTAAATTTGGATATCATTGAAAGTTAATTCCATCATAAGGATGCTCGTCGATATATATCGGAATATCATCCCAATATACGAAAACATCAGGGTGAAAAAATTTCCCCTAACCCCCACCTCCTCCCCATCTCAACACTTGACTCCGCTATCACATCCTCAACCCTTGATGACCTCCATATCAGATAGAGATATGTGGTCAAAGCATGTGTATCTTCTCAAATAAGAATTCACATAGTACTATCATAAAGGAACAATTCTCTCTTGACGCATTATGGCTATAGGCGAGTTGGATTTTTAGAACCATTAATATTATTTGGTCCCATTCATAGTATGTCCCATCAATTATTCTCTCTATTAGAATGGTTACCCACCAAAAATACTATGGGAAGCAGGATCCCCTACAATCGACACCATTTCCATGACAATGTCTCATGTCTCAAGATGCTTAAAGTCTACAATCTGAATAACATCATCTTTAGCCATGATATTATCATTGCCATTGGTCTGAACTAATTCCTCCAAACTCCTCCCATGAGGAAGTATTGGCTAAGTATCACTGAAGACTCCCATCATCAATAGTCCTATCAAGAAGTAGATATACTATATAGGTATCACTATGGATCCCCCCTACACTATAAAGCCCCTATATTTGCATCCCATTGTTGCATGATATTGGAGAGTAAATTCTCACTTTCTATCATCAATAGGGTCTCAATATACTTGAGAAAAACATGTCGAGCTAAGGATATTTTCACCACCTACCTTCCACTAACTACATAATGAATATTTTCAAATTCTCTTTCCTACCAAAATACTTTGAAACCATCCATGCCTGCACATAAACACATTTTTTCAATAGTTTGTCCCTTGTACATATTATCTAAGTTTAGTGCCCCTTTTCCCTTCAAACTTTCCTTCTCCAGGAAGTTTTTGGGCCAAAACATTGTCTCGAACCAGTGATGTAGGAGAATCACTGGAAAGCACATGAAGAAAGACCTATCATAATCTGGGAATCTATATGAGACCTCAACATTGGTAGTTGCAGCCTATATTTTGAAATCTTCCTTAACTCATTGCTGAAAAAATATTTTGAGGCACGCTTGAGTGATAGCAAGCGAAGTGGGAGTTTCCACTCCGGCTTTGGAATGCGACTGGACTAAGATAGCCATAGGTTAGGTTTTGAAGCAGACAAGTAGCCAGGTGAAAAACCTAAGAGCCCTCTGAGATGAATAGAGGTTTTGTACACCCAAATTTGGCTGGCTACAGACTAGATAATTGCAAGTTAGATAGATGCAAGTTAGGAGGAGATTTCTATATTTTTCAGTTTTTGTTTTGATTTCAGTTGTAGCCATTTTCACTTATGAATATAATAGAAGAAAATTGACCCAATGCATGGTGTGGACATTTCTTTTCAATTATCCATTATTGTGTTTTCATGAATGAATGAATGAATTTTGTTATGAGTAGAAGGAATTGTGAATGTTAGGATAAGTTTCAATTGTTTTTCTTCTATTGAAGTGGTGCAAGGTGTGCACACAAAACACAAGGAGTGCATTAAAAAGATCTATTTCAATTTTGAAGCTTAGAAGAGATAGCATGAAACTTTACCTTTGCAAGGAGTGCAAAGAGATTGGCGCAAGGCATGCAAAGTCGTCCACAAGAATTTGAACCTTGTGTAAAGATATGGTGCAAGGAGTGCACAGATCTGATATCTGACTAAGTGTCAAAGGGATTTTGCAAGAAGTTGAAGAAACATAAAAGGAGAATGCCAGGAGGGCAAGAGGAATTTATCTTCGAGAATTCCTTCGGATCTAAGTTATTGAAATCCCTGAAATGCAAGGAGTGTGCGGGAAGTCAAATTTTTCATGAGACCAAGATCAAGAGGAATAACTCTTTTAACAAGTGTTAATGAGATCCAAGAAACAGACTCATAGGAAGGATCAAGGCCGAAACCTTTGAATCCTTCGAAAATATTCTAAGTCTGAAGAAGGTGTAAGCTCAGGGGGAAAGATCTGGACCATCTGATCAGCGTCCAGACAACGAGGAGAAAGAACAGAGGGGGAAAGATCTCAGCCATTCAGTATAAGTGTAAAAGAATCATAGCTGCCCGATCAAGGTAAAGTGAACTAATGATAATCTTTGAAAGTACACAGGAGGAGAAGAGTTATGGAATCCTGAAATCATCAAAACCATCCATAAATGGGGACATGTGGTGAGATATCATCATTTTGTTGACTCGTGACTCAGGGAAGTCAAAGGTAAAGTTATAAGAACTCACGACTCACGAAATTGTGATTTGATCATAGTTGTTGATTAGAGGAGGGAGATGAACCGTAGATCTGGTTTTGTCGGGAGTTCACAACTCGGGAAATCAAAAGTAAGAGTTATGGGAACTCATGAAATTCAAGTCCACGATTTGATAGTACCCATTAGATCTAGAGGAGTGTGAGTCATTGATTTGGCACTCTGAAATATCGACATTTTGGGAGTCAGAAGGGAGTGCGATTTGATCTGAGCGATCGGATCAAGGGAGGATATGGGCTTTCAAATCTGAGGCATTGGAAGTTTGAACTTCAGAAGAATGGAGGTGAACCACATCAGAAGTTCCCGATACATGAAATTGCAACATGCTGGTGAGATTGGCCCACGGTCAAGGAGAAGTTTCACATCGTCGAAGGATAAGGGAGGAGCTATCATGCGCTAGGCCCCACATCAGGATTTCGGAAGTCAAGGAATTGTGGTTGGCTTATACGCAAACACCTGATACGCGAAATCTTGATGTGCTTTTGTTTATGCGAGTGGTCACAGTACTGGTCACGTAACGAAAGGAGCTAGCCAGAGGAGAGCTAGCGCTCGATTCACGTGGAAGTTGAACAGGGCTCAGGAGAGAACTTGTGGGTCTCATACGACCTACGTATTTGTGGAAAGGACATGTGTAAGTGGGTTTGGGTCTAGTAGAGGCCCAAAGAGTCGATCTGACTTAGTTTCTTGATCAATCCTAGACTAGGAGGTCATGCAAACCTTAGGAGGGAAGGGGGGTCTACATCAAGTGGTATCAGAGCATAATGTTTTCTTGTGGATACAAGGAAAAGGAGAGGAAACATAAGAAATCAAAGTTGTACTTTGTGTGTGACATAAATTCAACATAATGCTACCAAGGAGATGAGTGGAAGCACATTTATCGAATCAATATGAAGAAAGGGAGATGCGAGAACTTCTTGCAAGATTAGAGGTGATGGAGGCAGTGCAGAGACAAGCACCTAATGTTGGAGACATCAGTGATGCATAGAGTGAACCAGTAGAAGTCGAAGAAGCTACAGGAGAGGACGTCGTCTAAGAACGTTTGCTGAGAGAATTTTTTATATTGGGAGGCAGAGCCAAGATATAGGTCCCAATTTATGAAGGCAATTTAGATGTTGAAGACATGTTATATTGGATAAGATCCATAGACAAACATTTCAACTATGAATATGTATATGAAGAGATAAGGGTGAAGCAGGTTGTCACTAGGCTCAAAGGACATGCAACATTGTGGTGGGATGAACTGCAGACTGAGAGGAGGAGCCAAGGAAAACAAAAGATAAAGAATTGGGATAGAATGGTAGCCAATATGAAGGCTAAGTTCATGCCCAAATATTATCAAATCAATCTATTCAGGAAGATGCAGAACTTGATACAGAATGGGATGACAGTTAAGGAGTACACAGAGGAGTTATATAGGCTGAACATCAGAAATGGACAAAGAGAGAGAGAGATGAAGAAAAAATTTCCAGATATATGAATGGCCTCAGATATGAAATCCTAGATGAGCTCAGCATGATGTCAGTAAAGACAGTGGAGGATGCTTATCAGTTTGCACTGAAAGTAGAGGAGAAGTTGGCCAGAAAACAAAGCCAGCAAGGAAGAGGTAAAAGTCTAGCCCAAACAAAAGCAATGAAGTTTCCCATGACAAGGCACATAAGTCTAATGACGAGACTGATGTTAGGACTCTGAAATGCCCCTTTTTCACTACACCTTTTGATCATTCAACCTTCTCATTCCTAAGCTAAATGATTATTATAATGAGCACCAAGACCCTTTTTCCCAAGGTATGAACTATTCATATTGCTTTTATGTTTTCATTTACTTAGCATGTTTGATTGATAACTTTCACATATTTTACCCATAAAATAATTCAACTAATGATAAAAATGTTAGAACAACCCACTTCAAGAAACTCGTTGTTGTCACAGCTATGCACAATTCCTCGAACCTATTACAGGACTTCTACAATATACGCCACTAGTATTGATGTGATATGACTATTGCAACACTTGTTGATTAGAATGTTGGCTCACGATGTTGATGAAGGAGAATTTAATATTTGGTATTAATGATATCTAACGAACAGTCTGAGAATCGGGGATTCTCAAGATTGCTCTGTTTCTGAACTCTGATTGACTCTGACTATAAATAGCAGAGATTTTGTAATGTAAAGGGTTGTTAGTCTTTTTGCTTGAATTGAAGAAATAAATGATTATTGTACACACATATTTTTGGACTTGAATGAGGAAGTGGATTGAATTTCTTTAGCATACTGTAACCTATCCTTTTGAGTAGATTCAGTGAGAAGGAAAGGGCCCACCTTCCTCACCGATTCCCCTCTGTTTCGAATTCTAGATTTAGTCGTTTTCATTGCAAATGGTTTAACTGTTAGATATTTTTGAATACAACTGGTGTTACAGTTTAGTTCTTTTTTGGTAAATGCACATAAACTTGTCTCATGAGAATTAGAAGTCAGTTGTTGAACATGGCTGGAGAACTACTTTTCCTTTTTCTGCATTAGGTTAAAAGCTTGTTTTGGAGAATTAATAGTGTGAAGTAGCTTCTTTCAATCAGTAGATTTCCCTTCAGCAATAGTATAGAATCTCTTCCTACAAAAGTAATTAGAAAGTTAGATTAAGGTAGGCAAGTCATGGTCTTTTTTTATTCATCAGTTTAGATTTCAATTATGATTTTAATTTTGTAGCACTCTAGCTGTATTAGCACAATTGTGTTAGAAATATTGTTTGTTGGATTTTGTTAAAAAGAACTTCCATATTGCAATTAGATTAGAGATTCTTTCATAATCTAGCATAGACTGTGTAGAATTATCTTGAAATAACAGACTTCCCTGAGTTGAGAATTCATATTGAACACATTGATTTTCCATTCAATTAGACAATTAAAGTGCCCAACATTTTGACATCATTGTCGGGGAAGATAATTGTAGATTTTGGTAAGCAGACTAGTTTTTTTTAGGAATGAATAGTTTGCATGAATCACCAAATGCGAGAACGAACCCCCCAAAATACTAACATTGCAGGCACCAAAAGACGTGGAGGAATAAATCCTAACATACTGGGAAGACAAAACATTGTTGATGAGATTATAGCTAGAGTAGATTCTTCTTCAAGATCCATTTTTTGCCCTGCCAATCCTCCAAGAGGATGTGATCCACAGTCAACAAAAACACCCCCTCTTGAAACATCATTATCAAAAATGGATGAAGCTGAAGTTGTAGCTGAAAGCGAAGCTGAAGATTTGTCACCAACAAATCAACAAGCAACACTGGAGAACATAGAGGATCAAGGCAGTATAGCCTCGAACCGAGAAAACCTAGAAGAAGTTGTTTATCAGATCAACGGTCGGATAGTCACTAAGGAAGAGTGGGACGTTTTTCATCTTGAGTGGAGGGAGAGAAAACATATGTAGAATCAAGGGGATAATGAAGAATATCTCTACCAAGAGAATCCACAGAACAACGAGGATCAGGAAAACAATGAAAACACTATCTCTATCCTATTTTTTCCTATTTCTGATGTTCCCACACGAGGGATGGCTCCTATGAAAAACATACCTCTCTCAACTCTCCCAAATTTTCATGGATTATCTACTGAAGATCTGGATGACTTTTTGTTTGAATTTGACATTTTGTGTAGAAGTTATGACTACACTACCACTGCGCAGAATCTCAAACTATTTCCAGCCACATTAAAAGGAAATCCATTAAGATGGTTCATGAGCCTTGGAGGGGAAAACATTTCAACATGGATGCAAATGAGGCAGCTTTTCCTGCACAAATACCAAGACTACTATCGAACAAGGGAATTCAGAGAGGAGCTGTTCAAAATGTCACAGAAGAAGGATGAGACCCTTGAAGACTTTGTGGAGTGACTCCAATACAATATACAATGGTCTGGCTATCCGAATGTGAGTAAGGACATTCTGAAAACCATTTTTCTAAAAGGAGTTAGAGAAGATTGCTTAGATATGCTGAATATGCTTGGTAAAGGATATATATCTAAGGAATCCTATGAGGACATTGTAGACCTCTGCAAAATATGTGCTCGAGGATCTAAAATAAATAAGTCAGCTACCAAGGATACTGCTTTTCAAGGGTACATAAATCATCAAATGAAGGAGCAACAAGAGAAAAAATAGGTAATCTATTAGAAAGTTTCAAAATGGAGATGATTAACTCTTTTTCCTCACAAATGGATACTTTGCAGGTCAAATAGAAACAAGCAGAACCAAAGCAAGTATTATGCATTTTCTGTCCAAAATGCAGGAAGAAACATTCATCAAGAGAGTGCCCACTGAACAGTGTCCAGGTATACCTTATTTTTGAATTAGACCATGCCACTAACCAATGTCCTTCTCTACCAGGGGTAAAAGCATCAATGAAGGCAACTAATGAGGAAGCAGAGGATTTATATCTAATCACACAAAGGAGACAATGGCAACCAAGAGGTCAAGGTATGAATTCTCAATTCTCTCCTCCAACATTTAATTATTGGAACTATCAGCTACCATATGGCTAGTCGAATGCTCCCCCTCCAAATCAAATGCCACCCTCTTATCAGGATCCCAATGCATGGTTACCTATGCCCCAACAACCAAATCACTATGGGCAATGGAACCCATATGGGAGAGGTCCTCAACAACAACTCAGTTATCCAAGCCAACACCAACCAAACTTCTTTCAACAACAGTTCCAACCCCCATACGAGCAGCAATAGCTGCAATTGCCTCCCAATAACTCACCAAAAAATCCTCCCTTACGACCTTAGATGCCTATGAAACCTAACCCAAACCCAAATAATAAGTCCATTAATAACATAGACATACTTAATGTGCCATCCTTATCTATTACTCCTATGTCTTGTGATGAAACACACTTAAGATCAGGGAGAATAGTTGAGCCAATACTTGAAGATGCTCCATCTTCAGAATCAGATAAAGAATTAGGGGAGAGACCATCTGCTGATATAGAATAAATTGACCAACCCATTCTAGAATCAATAGAACCACCATTCCCTAAAAGACTGAAAATTGCCAAGCCTATGTAATTACCATCTTTCAATCTCCTTGGAGAATTGCAAAATCTGCACGTTAATATTCCACTACTGCAAGCAATAAGGGATGTCCCTATTTATGCCAAGACTGTGAAGGATCTCTGTATCAGAAAACCTAGATGAAAACCTAAAAATCCCCTCACAGTGCATGTAGTGGGGGATTTGTCTGAGCTAATGCTAGGCAAAACTCAACCTATTAAATATGGCGACCCAGGAAACCCTACTGTCACAGTCAAAATCGAACAGACATCTATTCAACATGTATTAGTTGATTTAGGGGCAGCAATTAATATCATGCCAATAGAAACTATGTAGTTTCTACAACTCGGAACAAAAATCTAACCTAATCCTACTGTTCTAGAATTAGTTGATCGCTCTACCATCCGACCAGAAGGAGTAATCGATGACTTAGTTATTTCAGTAGACTCATGGGAGTATCCTACTGATTTTGTCGTGTTGCAGCCCAAATCCATTCTGGGAGGCCATGCTCTAATTCTGGGATGACCATGGTTAGCCATATTTGACTCCTTCATAGGTTGTTGATCTGGTTCTATGACCATCTCTGATGGTTACGACATAAAAAAACTTACCCTGTATCCTCATTCTACACCCAGTGCAAAACCTAAAAAAATCTCTATGGATGGACATTGAGGCTGAAAGTGCTTTGCCTGTGCTAACTATAGGATAGGACCTGAGTTTCAAGGATAAGACAGAGGATGAGTTAATCAACTATTTTATTTGTGACCCCTCTGTTGTTACATAACACACACACCACCAATTGATCAGAGTCTTTGACCCTATGGCCCAGCAAGAAATGAACTCGGAAATGTTCTCAAAAACTGCTGACAATCAGAGTGATTCAACTGTAACAATAGTTGCTATAATAGAAAATGTTGTAACAACAGATGATGAAATAGTAATAGCTGAATTATTTCCTAAAATCAGTTCCAAGAGCGTCATTGTGGAAATCAAACCTGGAAAAACCTTGAACATCAATTCCGATCTCTCCAGCGCTGAAACTTGTCGACTAATGAATTTACTGATTGAACATAAAGAAGAATTTGCATGGGATTACATGGATATGAAAGGAATCCCCTCTGAGCTATGCACTCACCATATTTACATCAAAGAAGAATGCCGACCCATTTGCCAACCACAAAGGAGGATGAACCCAAACCTTAAAGAAATTGTTAAAGAAGAACTTCAGAAACTTCTCAACACCGGATTCATCTATCCTATATCAAACAGTGAGTGGGTATAACCATTGGTTATTGTGCCTAAAAATAATGGTAAGTGGAGAGTGTGTGTGGACTATCGAGCCCTGAATAAGGCAACGCAGAAGGATCATTTCCCTCTACCATTTATTGATCAGGTTTTAGATAACTTAGCCGGAAAAAAATATTTTTCTTTCCTAGATGGATTCAGTGGCTATAACCAGATACAAATTTCCCCATAGGACCAAGAAAAGACCACCTTTACCAGCCCTTGGGGAACATTTTCCTACAAGGTTCTCCCATTTGGCTTGTGTAATGCACCAACCACTTTCCAGAGAACTGTGATTGGTATTTTCTCTGATATGGTGAATGATTGTATGGAAATATTCATGGATGACTTTACTCCTTATGGGACTAATTTCAAAGACGCTTTGTCTAATTTGAAGAAAGTGCTCAAAATATGTAAATAGTCTTGTCTTTCTTTAAGTACAGAAAAGTTCCATATGATGATGCACGAAGGGGTAGTGTTGGGACACTTCATCTCTTATGCAGGGATTCAGGTAGATCCAACCAAAATCTAGGTAATTTTGGACATTCCAACTCCATCAAATCAAAAAGAGGTAAGAAGTTTTCTACGAAATGTTGGGTATTACAGGAGATTCATAAAAAAATTCTCTAAACTTGCCTCTCCATTGTTTTTCTTACTAACAAAAGATGTTAACTTTCATTGGACTGACGACTGTGAATTGTCTTTTGCAGATCTTAAACAGAGATTGTCTACAGCTCCCATCTTGAGAGGGCCCAATTGGGCTCTACCTTTTCACATTTCTTCATATGCCTCAGACACTACAATTGGTGCAGTACTAGGGAAACAGGAGGACAAGGAACCCTATGTTATCTACTATATCAGCAAGAACATGGCTCCTGCTGAGTTAAATTACACAGTTACTGAAAGAGAATTCTTGGAAGTAGTAGATGCAATCAATAAATTTAGGTATTGTGTAACTGTTTACCCAACTTTTATTCATACTGATCATACATTCATAAAATATCTAATGAATAAACCTATTACTAATGCCCGAGTGACAAGATGGTTGTTACTACTGCAAGAATTTGACATCACTATAGTGGATAGACCAAGAAAAGAAAATGTGGTTGCTGATTTTCTCTCAAGATTACATATAAATGATGATAATTTACCTGTAGACGATTCCTTTCTTTATGAACATTTGTTTGTAGTATTTTCTCACTCACCCTAGTATGCAGACATTGTTAATTTTCTAGTTGCAGGGAAGGTACCTCCCCATCTATCTCTTAGGGAAAGAAGGAAAATTATTCAAAAGAGTGCCAGGTATAGTTGGATAGGAGGATACCCCTTCTACACAGGCCTGGACCAAGAAATCAAGAGATGTGTGAGGGATGATGAGGTTTATGATCTACTGAAATCTTGCCATGATGGCCCTTATGGGGATCATTTTGCTGCAAAAAGGACCGAGCATAAAATTTTAAGGATGGGCTATTATTGGCCCAATATATTTCAAGATGCAAAGAATTATGTCCAAGCTTGTGACAGTTGCCAATGCATGGTTCAGCCAACTCATAGGGATGAGATGCCACTCCAACCTCAGGTTGTGTTAGATCCTTTTGAGAGATGGGCCATGGATTTTGTAGGACCCATTCACCCACCTTCCAATCAGAAATTTTATATATTGGTCTGTATAGATTACATGACCAAGTGGGTGGAGGAAAAAGCACTTATCAGAGTGTCAGAAGAGTTGTCTTAGCATTCTTGTTAGAAAATATATTTGTTAGGTTTGGCATTCCCAGAGAATTGGTCACTGATGGAGGACCCCCTTTCACATCACATAAATTTGATGCTCTACTCAGTAAATATCATGTTTTACATAGAATAACTTCTCCATACCATACACAAGGCAATGGCCAAGTGGAAAGCACCGAAAAAGTTATCAAAGCCATTATTACTAAAACAGTGAGAGAAAATCATAAGGACTGGTATCACAAACTCCATGAAGCTCTATGGGCTTACCGAACTACTTGGAGGAGCACAACTAGTTTTTCTCTTTATGATATGGTATATGGAAAAAGCCTTGTTTTTCCCATTGAATTCGAAATCAAAACATTAAGAACTGCATCAACAGTCAACCTCAACTTGACTACGACACAGAAAGCTAGACTGCAACAAATCAATGAGCTTGATGAAAAGTGTTTGGATTCCATCCATCAAACCATAGTGATTCAACAACAAAGAAAAAAATGGCATGACCAAATCATTAAGAAGAAATTATTCCAGAAAGGAGATCGGGCTCTGTTGTACGATTCACACTTTAAGGAATTTCAAGGTAAGTTGTGTAAACGATGGCTAGGGACTTACGAGGTAGACGCAGTCTTTCCCAATGGGACAGTCCGGTTGATTGCTATTTATGGATCCAATACACACTTACATGCAAATGGTCATCGCCTGCATCTGTATCAACGTCCACTATCCAAGGCAGAATTCAAAACTAGTTGTACAACTGATACAAATTATCAAATCTTAAATAGAAAGGAGCTTGTTCCTTCCCCTTCTGAACTTTAGTACTTCTTTTTATCAGACTTTGTATATAAATAATCTCAGCAAACTTTGCATTTCTCTGTTGAAAATTTTCTATTTTCTTTACTTTGCTAATAAAGCCTTGGAAGGTATCAGGCAATTCTGTGTGTGCAGGTAGATTAATGAATAGAAGGAAACGATGAGTTCATGGGAGTTGAAAAACTTCCTAGAATCACAGTAAGGTAGAGTTTGGCCAAATTCAATGCTATTACACTTTTTCCTGATAAATTGGTCGAATTCAATGCTGTTACACCTTTTCCCGATAAATTGGCTGAATTCAATGTTGTTACACCTTTTCCCAATAAATTGGCCGAATTCAATGTTGTTACACCTACCTCCGACATTTTTTTAAAAAAACCTATTGATACACTAATTACTGTTGTGATTTCTTGCCACTTCACTCTTTATTTTTTCCGATGCTATGGCTCTAGCCCTCTAATATTCCGTGTAACAACACCTCTGATTAGACATTACTGATGCTTTCTATCTAAAAGTGTTGCTTCATATGATGTAATTTCACATTCGGCGGTATCCAGTTGGCTCACTACAGTAAGGACTATGAATCTTCAAAAGCCATCATTTCTCTCATGATCCTTCATCATGCCAGCTATTATGCGCCATTATAATGGTGGTTCGATTGTGCGGTTACTCCAACAGGTCATTATGTGCAGTAAGATTTGAGGTACATGATTAATCCTACATGTTAAAGTAATGAAGATCTAAAAGCATGATTTCCTATTTACTAATTGGTTACACCTAGAGCCAATCCACTTAGTGGTGGGGGGGATGTAAATCTAGTCGTTCATTCTGAAGTTTTACACACCTCCACCACCTTTCCTCAAACACTTATTTTAACTAAGACAATGTATTCTCTCTACAAATCATGTTTGAGCTTATTGAGTCTCTAGTTTAGGTGATAGTTTCTCCTCCTACGCGCCTGTAACTCTCAAGAAACATCATGGGAGGATCAACTGTGAGACATGAACCCGCAACTCTGGATAGTTTGCTGCTACACCCAGAGGCCTACCAAATATTTCTTCAAGCGGGATGGATATCGTATTTTAAGAAGTTGAAAGAGTTTAGTGAGGATGAAGTATTGGAATTCAGTCAAAATCTTACTCAAGGGTACTCAATGGTGAATGGGGTAAGGATTCCAGTAATAGAAGCAAGCATTGCTTCTATAACAGGATTGGTAAGAAAAGGAGACTGATGGTTTAACATAAAAACACATATCCCAGATGCACAGAAGGGGTTCCTTGTCAACACTGAGCGAGTTCAAAACAAGGGCAGAGGTGTAGACGTCAATTCCTTACCGGATCCATGGGGGAAAGTTTCATAATTTCTTAAAAGGTACATCACTTGTGAAGGCAGATACCAAGTTGTTTATTTTTCTGATTTCATCTTATTATCACATCTTCGACATCAGAAATTGATAAACATTCCTTATTATCTCCTACAATCATTGCATAACATGGCCCATTTTGTAAAAAAATCCAAGAGCCCCAAGAACTGTGTTTCTAATCACCGACTCATCGACCTATTAATTCGCAGAGGTATGGGCATTTATAATAACTGATTACCTGTTGCAGCAGTCCAACATACAACCTATAAATCTAGAAAGGACTGTACCAGTCCCTGAAACTACAACCCATGGACCTCTTCCAGTGCCTCTATCCTCGGCTGCAATAGCAGTCCAAACTCCTACTGTCACTATCTGTAAGATGCCTCAGAAGAGCAACCGTGTAACCCAAAGCCATCCTAGCACCACACAGACAAGCCTCGATGACTTTTCATTACAACAACCTGTAGCTATGGACAAACAAACAGATGAAGAGCCACCCACTTGACCACAATCATAGCACTTGGCTGATACACAGATTATTGAAATCCAACCCCCTTCCTATATCAAGAAAAACCTTACTCCTACCTCTGCAGTACCTAAAAAGTGAGAAAGGATAGCACGATCCTCTATACCATAAAGACCTCTTACCCCCTCTACTAAGGCACCAACTATCACACAGACCCCTCCTATTGATGCTACAATCACACATGATTCTCCTATTACTGCTACAACCGATCAAGCACCTACTAGCATTACCTGTGCATCTTCACAGAAAAGGAAATGTCCACTCAAAGGAAAACCTCGGAGATCCATTGATCAAATTGGATCAACATCAAATAATAACCCTCTAGCTATAGCAACAAATAATTCTCTAGGCGTGTGAATACCAGGTTCTACCTTATGCCCAGAACTACAGGAAACTATCTTCTCCTTTCAAAATGAAGGTACTCAATTTGCAGCAGAATCATCGGTGCTGCCTGATGATTCGGCACATCCCATGTCCATTGATGATATATAGATCATCACAAACCCAAGTATAACATAATATCCTCCTTGTGTGCTTGAGAAAGAAAAACTTGTTCCTCCTCTAGCAACGAAGAAGCAAACCACTACTTTCATTTCTACTTTACCCAGGAGAAAAATGAGGTTAACCAGGTCTGTCGAAGCTGCAATTGGCAGACAAGATATGGAGCATGCCATTCCTATTCTTGATCCTCTATTCCCTATGGTTGATGCAAAGACAGTTCCACAAGAATCAACTGTCCATGTCGAGATTGATCCACAAGAACCAGTCCTGACAGATATAGTTGTTACACCAGAACCAGCTGCTCCACAGAAGATTGTCCTACCAAAGCTAGTAATATTGGACCCAATTGACAATGTCGAGATTGCTCTACAAGAACCAGTCCTGACAGACATAGATGTTCCACAAGAACCAATTGTCCATGTCGGGACTGATACACAAGAACCATTCCTGACAGACACAACTATTACACAAAAATCAGCTCCACAACATGTTAAGGATGTACCACTTACCCAATTGTTTGCCCAAATATAGCATAAGATCAAACATATAGAAAATTCCATGATCGTTGCACTGAAAACAAGAATGATAACCTCAAGGCTGAATTAAAAAACCTAAAACAAGGGGTGGCAGATGCCCAACAGAAGAATCCAGAGGGGATAACCATGGACATCCTAGCACTAACAAAAGTTGTTTTGGGAAGAAACAAAGAACTAATGTGTTTTGAGTGTGGCAACATTTACTATGAGGCAAGATATGAGGTAGTAAAAGTTCCAGTTGCTACAGGACCAACAAATGTACCAATCAAGACTGAACATGGACTTCCTGCTACACAAAAATCAGTAAAACAGAAGAGACCTCATCGTCATAAATCAACTCCTGGTATACTAGAAGCTTGCAAACAAGAACCTTTGCTTTCTTCATGAGTTGTTATTCAAGCAACTGAAACTGATCCTGTTCTCAAGCATAAGGGAACACAAACAGATTGTTGACTCAACAGATTTTGTTTTTGACACAACATTCTACATTACCGACACTTAGAGATTTCTCTTCAAAATTTTGTACTGGAGGAGATATTGATCTACTTTAGTTACAAAATAAGGATTGAATGTGTTTTGCATGAGGAAATTCAATGTCTTCAGTTGGGGGGTATGTTAGGACCCTGAAATGCCCCTTTTTCACTACACATTTTGATCATTCAACCTTCTCATTCCTAAGTTAAATGATTATTATAATGAGCACTAGGACCCTTTTTTCCAAGGTACGAACTATTCATCTTTCTTTTATGTTTTCATTTACTTAGCATGTTTGATTGATAACGTTCACATATTTTACCCATAAAATATTTCAACTAATGATCAAAGTGTTAGAACAACCCACTTCAAGAAACTCGCTACTGTCACAGCTATGCACAATTCCTGGAAGCTGTTACAGGACTTCTGCAATAGATGCCCATCAATCCTAGAAGTTGTTACACAACTGCTACAACAGAAGCCTGTTAATCTCGGAAGCTATTACAACAGACACCACCAGTCTTGTTGTGATATGACTACTGCAACACCTGTTGATTAGAATGTTAAGCCCTAATATTGGCTCATTACCCCTTAATTGGGGCATATTAGATTAGTAATGTTATTTTATTTATGTCGGCTTTAGGCCATTATTTGTAATTTATATTAGTAATGTTAT
>JZKD02S0350546.1:318272-354495 GCA_000966675.3 Picea glauca
TAAAAGGAGGTTGCCCCCTCGAAGAGGCTTATTATCTGAAATTATCTCTTTTTCAAGGCATTGAGTACTTTTCCTGAGTTTTTCTATGCTATATTGATGTTTGGTTCTTAACATAGAATGCTGGCTCACGATGTTGATGAAGGAGAATTCAAGATTTGGTATTAATGATATCTAACAAATAGCCTAAGAATTGGGGATTCTCAGGACTGCTCTGTTTCTAGACTTTGATTGACTCTGACTATAAATAGCAGAGCTTTTGTAATGTAAAGGGTTGTTAGTCTTTTTTCTTGAACTGAAGAAAGGAACGATTATTGTACACATACATCTTTTTGGAATTGAATGAAGAAGTGGATTGAATTTCTTTAGCAGACTGTAACCTATCTTTTTGAGTGGATTCAGTGAGAAGGAAAGGGCCCGCCTTCCTCACTGATTCCCCTCTGTTTCGAATTCTATGTTGTCATTTTCATTGAAAATGGTTTAACTGTTAGATATTTCTGAATATAACTACTGTTACAGTTTAGTTCGTTCTTGGTAAATGCGCATAAACTTGTCTCATGAGAATTAGAAGTCAGTTGTTGAACATGGTTGGAGAACTATTTTTCCTTTTTCTGCATTAGGTTAAAATCTTGTTTTGGAGAATTAAAAGTGTGAAGTAGCTTCTTGCAATCAGTATATTTCCCTTCATAAATAGTATACAATCTCTTCCTACAAAAGTAATTTAGAAAGTTAGATTAAGGTAGGCAAGTCATGGTCTTTGTAGATTCATCAGTTTAGATTGAAATTATGATTTTAATTTTTTAGCACTCCAGATGTATCAACACAATTGTGTTAGAAATATTGTTTGTTGGATTTTGTTAAAAAGAACTTCCCTACTGCAATTAGATTAGAGATTCTTTCATAATCTAACATAGACTGTGCAAAATTATTTTGAAATAATAGACTTCCCTGGGTTGACAATTCATATTGAACACTTTGATTTTCCATTAAATTAGACAATTAAAGTGCCCAACAACTGAGAAACCACATAGTCACTCAGAAAGAGGAGGATGTTCTAGAGGAAGACAAGGTGGTGGAATAAGTTCTTCCAAAGGAAGAGGAAAAAGAGGAGGATAAGTAAGATGCTACGCCTGCGGAAAGACAGGGCACATGTCTTGGGAATTCCCCAAGAAAAAGAAAGAAGGAGGAGGTGAAGCTCACGTTTTAGAAGAAAAGAGAAGAGATGTTGAAACAGAAGGAGAAGAGGATGGAAGATCCCTCATGTTGAGGAAGGTTCTCTTAAAACTAGAGGTAGAAGTTGAAAGGACAATGTAGAGGAATAGTCTCTTCAGAACAACTTGCAAGACTAAAGAAAGAGTATGGAAGGTGATAATTGACAGTGGGAGCACTGATAACTTAGTATCCACAAAGATGGTGGATAAATTGGAACTGGAGACAACTGCACATCTGAATCCATACAAAGTCTCCTGGTTGCAAAAAGGGCACCAGGTAATGGTTACTAAACAATGCTTGGTTGAATTTAAGATAGGATGAAATAGAGATGAAATTATGTGTGATGTAATTCCCATGGATGTATGCCATATTTTGTTGGGAAGACCATTGCGGTTTGACAGGAATGTCATTCATGATGGGAGGAAGAATACATACACCTTGGAGAAGAATGGTAGAACACACATGTTGTTTCCAATAAAGGAGAAGAAAATGAGAGAGGAATCCAACACAAGAATACTTCTCATGAGTGGGAAGGAACTCTTGAAAGAAGTCAAGAAAGAACATGAGATGCAGTTTGTTGTGGTGAGGAAACCCAGAGTTATAATTACAAGTACTTCAATGGATTATTTACTTGAATAAGTTAGGGAATTGTTGGATAATTTTGCTAACATAGTAGTGGATGAGCTATATAACTCATTTCCACCCATCATAAGTATCATCCACCATATTGACTTGATACCAGGAGCAAGTCTGCCAAACAAAGAAGCATACAGATTGACACCTCGAGAGAATGAGGAAGTGAAGAACTAAGTCCAGGAACTATTAGACAAGGGTTTGGTCAGAGAGAGCTTGAGTCCATGCACAATACCAACTGTGTTGAGTCCAAACAAGTATGGAGGATGGAGAATGTGTACAGACTCAAGAGACATTAACAAGATCACCATCAGGTATAGATTTCCTTTACCAATAATGGATGATTTAATGTACTGTTTGAGTGGAGAAATTTTATTTTCTAAGATATATTTGAAAAGTGGATATCACCATATTGGGATAAGAGAAGATGATGAGTGGAAGACAACCTTTAAGAAAAATGAAGGTTTGTATGAGTGGCTTGTTATTCCATTTGACTTAACAAATGCCTCAAGTACTTTCATGAGGCTAATGAATGAAATACTGAAAGAATTCATTGGCAAGTTTGTAGTTGTATATCTGGATGATATAATGATCTTTATAAGGACTAAAGAGGAGCATTTGAGGAATATGACATTAGTGATGAGGAGACTACAATAGGAGAAGATGTTGATAAATTTGAAGAAGTCCTCTTTTATGAAGACATAACTCACTTACTTGGGTTTTGTGATCTCTTCAAATGAACTAAAGATGAATCCAGAGAAGTTGAAAGAAATCAAAGAATGGTTGTCACCGAAGAGTATGTTTGAGGTAAGGAGATTCCATGGATTAAAAATATTCTATAGGAATTTCATCAGAGACTTTAGTGGAATTTGTGCGCCAATGATGGATATAGTGAAGAAGAAGCACATGTATTTCAAATGGACAGAGGAAGTCGAGAGGAGCTTCAATATACTGAAGGAGAAAATAATAGAATGACCAATTCTAGTCTTGCCGAATTTTGAAAAGACATTTAAGGTGAGATGTGATGCAAGTGGAGTTGCAATTTGGAGCAGTTTTGAGCCAGGATAATAGACCTATTGCCTATTTCAGTGAGATGCTGAATGAGACCAAGAGAAAATACTCCACGTATGATAAGAAGTTTTATTCCATAATTCAAGCCTTGAAGAAGTGGATACACTACCTTGTCCCACAGAAATTTTTCTTGTATAGCGATAACCAAGCTTTACAATTCATAACTAGATAGGAAAAATTGAATCAGAGGCATGCAAAATGGGTTGAGTTTATGCAAAATTTTACTTTTTTCATAAAACATATTGGTGGAAATGCTAACAAGGTTGTCGATTCATTAAGAAAGATATGTTTGATTCTACAGAAATTCCAAGTGAATGCCTTGGGGTTTGAACACCTTAAGTACATGTATTGTGATGATATAGATTTCAAGGAAGCATATGAAGCACGTGCAAATCCTTTTCTGAGAGACAGAAGCTAGTGGACAAATTATATGATTCAATAAGGATTGTTGTTGAAGGGAAATCAGTTGTGCATACCAAAATGCTCAATGAGGGATAACCTTCTGAAGGAAAAACATAGTGGAGGATTGGTTGGACATTTCGGCCATGATAAAACATTTGCACAGTTGATCAGTTCATACTATTGGCCAGGTATGGGAATATAAGTGATAAAGTTTGTGAACATATGTAGAATATGCCAACATGAAAAAGGAAAAAGACAAAACACTAGATTGTATCAACCATTGCCAATATCAGAGAGGCCTTGGGATGAAATAAGCATGGATTTTGTGTTGGGACTTCCAAGAACACAAAGAGGATTTGATTCCATATTTGTGGTGGTGGAATAACAGTGATGCAACACATGTTACAAATCTATTTTTCAAGGAAGTTGTAAGACGTCGCGGCCTACCCAGAAGCATTGTCTCGGACAGAGACACAAAATTTGTTGGACACTTTTGGTGAACATTGTGGAAGAATTTGGGGACAGATTTGTCCTTCATCTCAGCTTATAGCCCTCAGATAGATGGACATATTGAGGTGGTAAATAAAAGTTTGGGAAACTTTTTGAGGAGTCTGGTTACTGAACACCATAATCAGTGGGATCAGATTCTGCCACAAGAAGAATTTGCATACAATGACTCACCAAACAGGAGAACTGGAAAGAGCCCATTCCAAATATTGTATGGAATGAAACCCAGGGGAGTATCTGAGTTGAGAGACTTGGAATAGAGTGAGATCAGGAGTGATGGAGAAGAATATTTTGTTGCAGAAATGCAGAAGCTCCATAGAAAGATCAAGGGACAATTGAAGAGTTATAACCAGGAGTACAAGTGCAGATTTGATCAACATTGCAAAGAAATTCAATTTGAAGTAGGAGATCAGGTTCTAGCACATCTCAGGAAAGAAAGGTTCCCTAGGGGAACATATAACAAGTTAAAAATGAAAAAGATAGGACCATGTAAGATCTTGAGGAAGTTTGATGCAAATGCCTATGAGATTGAGTTGCCAGATGATGTGGGCATATCACCCATATTCAATGTTTCAAACCTATATCCTTAAAGGAAATATGACACAAAGGGATCAGAAGATCAAGAGGAGGTCTAGTGGGAAAAAAAAATTGTCTGTAGTAGAAAAACCACAGATGGAGAAGATTGTTGATAAGAGGATTGGCAAAAAGACTAGGAAGGGACACCCAATAGAAGATGTCAGTTGGGAAAATGAATTTGATATCCAGAAGCATGGAAAATTGGTGCAAGAGCGCATGGACAAGAGTCCATGAATTTTTGTCAAGGGTAGTATGACACAGGAGCATAGCTGGCAAGCACACAGAACAAGACCTATCAGCATGTGGGAATATGTACGAGACCTCAACACTGGCAGTTGCAGTTGATATTTTGAAATCCTCCTTAACTCAGTGCTGGAAAAATATTTTGAGGAACGCTTGAGTGATCACGAGAGAAGTGGGAGTTTCCACTTTGGCTCTGGAATGCGACTGGACTAATATATCCATAGGTTAGGTTTTGATGTAAACAAGTAGCCAGGGGAAAACCCTAAGAGCCCTCTGAGATAAATAGAGGTTTGTACACCCAAATGTGGCTAGCTGTAGATTAGATAGTTGCAAGTTATATAGCTGCAAGTTAGGAGGAGATTTATGAGTTTTTCATTTTTTGTTTTGATTTCAGTTGTAGCCATTTTCACCTATGAATATAACAGAAGCAAATTGACCCAATGAATGGTGTGGACATTGTTTTGAAATTCTTTGTTATTGTGTTTTCATGAATGAATGAATGAATTTTTTTATGAGTAAAAGGAACTTTGAATTTTATGATAAGTTTCAATTGTTTCTCTTCTATTGAGGTGGTGCAAGGAGTTCATAGATCCAAGGTTCGACTAAGTGTCAAAAGGAATTTGCAAGAAGTTGAAGAAACAAAAAACGATAACGCCGGGAGGGAAATAGGAATTTCTCTTCGAGAAATCCTTCAGAT
Organism: Picea glauca; assembly: GCA_000966675.3. Taxonomy (NCBI): domain Eukaryota; kingdom Viridiplantae; phylum Streptophyta; class Pinopsida; order Pinales; family Pinaceae; genus Picea; species Picea glauca. The sequence continues at coordinate 323,611 of JZKD02S0350546.1, forward strand.
CTGAGTTATCGAAATCCATGAAATGCAAGGAATGTATGGGAATTCGAAGTCTTCATGAGACCAATATCAAGAGGAATAACACTTTTGATAAGTGTTAACGAGATCCAAGAAATAGACTCGCGAGAAGGATCAAGGTCGAAACCTTTGAATCCTTTGAAAATATTCTAAGTCTGAAGAAGGTGTAAGCTTGGGGGGAAATATTTGGATTGTCTGATTAGCGTCCAGAAAATGAGGAGAAAACACAGAGGGGGAAATATCTCATTTGTTCGGTTTGAGTGAAAAATAATCGTAGCCGCTCGATCAAGGTAAAGTGCACTAACGATAAACTTTGAAATTACACAGGAGGAGCAGGGTTACAGAATCCCAAAATCATTGGAACTTTCCATCAAGGGGGACACATGGTGAGAGATCAGTGTTTCACTGACTCATGAATCAGGGAAATCAAAGGCATAGTTATAATAACTCACGACTTGCAAAATCGTGATTTGATCATAGTCGTTGATTTGAGGAGGGAGTTGAACCATAGATCTAGTTTTGTCAGGAGTTTGCAACTCAAGAAATCAGAAGTAAGAGTTCTAAGAACTCATGAAATCTGAGTCCATGATTTGATAGTAGATATTAGATCCAGAGGAGAATGAGCCTTTGATTTGACACTCTGAAATATCGGCATTTCGAGAGTTGGGAGGGAGCGTGATTTGACCTGAGCCATTGGATCAAGGGAGGATATGGGTCATGAGATCTGAGGCATCGACAGTTAGGACTTCAAGAGAATGTAGGTTAACCACATCATGAGTTCTTGATACACGAAATCATGATGCGCTCAGGATATTGTCCCATGGTCAAGGCGAAGGGTCACATCATCGAAGGATAAGGGAGGAGCTAGCATGTGCTATGCCCCACGTCGGGATTTCAGAAGTCGGGCAATCGAGTTTGGCTTATACGCAAACACCCGATACGTGAAATCGCAACATGCCTTTGGTTAGGCGAGTGGTCACAGTCATGGTCATGTAATGAAAGGATCTAGCCAGAGGAGAGCTAGTTTCCAATTCGCGTGGAAGTTTAACAGGTCTCAGGAGAGAACATGCGGGTCTCATACAACCTGCGTATTTGTGGAAAGGACTTGTGTAAGTGGGTTTGGGTCTAGAAGAGAACCAAAGAGTCGATCTAACTCAGTTTCTTGATCGATCCTAGATCAGGAGGTCGTGCAACCCTGAGGAGGGAAGGGGGGTATGCATCAACTAGCATGGAATTTGTGGATTTATCCCTACTTATAGAAATAAACATCATTTTCATTTTTCTCTTACAAAATCATATGAAATCCAATTGGTTTTCTGCTTACATTGTTATAATCATATTTTTTATCCCTTCAAAAGGGTAAGCTCATATTTTCTTTCTTTAGTACTTTGTCTGAAAGCCTTTTTTACTTGAAACATTAAATTAGGTGCATTTTTTATTCAAAATTATGTACATTAGTTTTATTTTCATAATCACCTTTACACTTTGTTATTAGTTGACTTGTGTGTAGGAATTCACCATGGAATCCCTTGTCTCTCTATTGAATGTGGTCCTCTTCAAGTAATCCCTCTTAACTAGAATTTAGTGTAGCATATCTCCCTTTAGTATGTTGTACTTTCCCTTCATTCCCCTTGGAATCACCTATAGATCCATCCTCCTCGGGTATATGGATTATCCCATCCATATTTTGCATTTACCATCTACCTAGAAATATAGCCTTCCCTCCATGGGTTCCCTATCTTAGTGACCCTTGCTACATTTTGGTGTCCATGATGGTACATCCTCCTTAGGATTGGGAGTTTGTATAGTCTACATCCAAAATTTTAGCCTCATGCATATCTACTCATCATGTTCACAACCTTACCACCTAGACTCATATAATATTGGTTAGTATCTGTTGAATTATCACATATCAAAATACCTCCACTTCTCCCATATTGTGATGTTTCATTTTTTTATACCACCATTCACCCACCCTTGAGGATATTACCATTCATTCCCCTTCCCTTTTTCTCTTTGATTTTCAATTTTATCCTTCATCATTACATTTATCTAGTTTCTTATTGTGGCATTTCTCTACTATCTTCCCCCTTATTTTCTCATTTGTTTTACCTATTAGGATCCCTTTTGGATATTGTGTCTCTTGACATAGAGGTTAGATTATTTGGTGGGAACTTTTTCCTTTCACATTTATCTTTCTCATCCTCTGGGTAGCCCTTTGGAAATACCAGGAGGGTCTTATACTTATTTGGAACTTAGTTCATTTGTGGCAACATCCCTTTGTTTCCCTTTTTCACAGCATCTACAATAAATCACCCTTATGTCCCATGGAATCTATTCAACTCCTCTTGAGTCCTATTACAATTTTCCCTTGTCTCTATGATTTTTTCCCATATAGTGTTGTCATGTTTTGACCTCCAATTGTCTACTTTGTCTACTAATATGTCCTTGAACAATTTCTTTCCCAATAATCAACCATTCCCTATGGAATGTTTTTAGTCACTACTAGGTTAGACTTTCCTTTATGATATAAACAATGGAAGTCTTGAGTCAACCTCTCTTTTCTTTCCCATTATCCCTTGGTTTCAATATCTATTAGTTATCATGTACTTTATATCTCATGTTGGTTTTCAAGGATTCTTAAATACCTTGACTCCAACGGACCTTCCCTTATAAACTTTAGTACCTATATTATATGCATTTTGTTTAGAGGATAGTGTACCTTGTGCCAATATTTCTCATCAATGGGTTCCTCAAACCAAGTAGGGAGAGTTGTCATTCATTTCTTACTTGGTTGTATCTTTCGTTTCTTGACTCCATCTCATTATCACACTGTTGATATTTGTACACTTGATGGTTTAGTGGTTTCGTTGATTGTATTAGAGTCCCAGAAATGTGTGAATTATATCATCCCTTAAGAGGGAGTTTCCCTTCAGGTATCTCCCCACATGTTCCAACTATATCATTTATTCCCAGATATATAGCTCAAATTGTTGTACTTTTGATGCTAGGCCTTAGTAGTTCCTCCTACTCCTAGGCACCAATAGACTTTAGACTATCTACACCGACACCTTGATTGTAGGGATTAGTCCTATGTACCATGTTCCCATTTCCTAATTGATGGGTTACCTTGGACCAAGTTGAGAGAGTCATCATTTCTCTCAAACTTGGTAGGAACTCACATTCTTGACTCCAACTCATCCTTTCACCATTGAGATTGATAAATAGATTTCATTGATCTAGACTTAGTTACAACTCCTTATATTTAATTAGCTCGATTTTGTGGTCATAAAGCCCTTAGTTTGAGCTTCTCTCTTGTTAGCTCATTTCTAATATTTGAAGTCCCTTTCCTATTTAGTAGGGCTTCTTGGGTTGTCCCCACCCCCTCCCTAGGATGATTCATTAGTTATTATCTATCCATATCAATTACTTTAAGTATGTTTCTATGTTGGACATGGCCCTTTTGATCCATACATGTGTATGTAGGACAACTCATATCATTGCATTATATTTTGTTGGTTATTTTTTGATCATATTGTATTATATTGAGACCCCATTTTATCTCATTCACCTATCCCATTTGTGCCATGACACGCCACTATATCATTGTTATGAGATATGTCAACAAGTTGTTGACGGGTGAAATTGACCGTCCGTCAACTGGGAGAGTAGATCCAGTCCGGGGTTGTCTAATAACCCAAGTTGTTTGGGATAACCCACCCCGATGGGTTTAGTGGCTCCATTAGCCGATCTAATTCCTAAAAAAAAAGAAAAAAAAATACTCTAAATTAACTAATCTAACTAAAAACAACTATTAAAACAAACTAAAACAAATCTAACTATTCTATATACAATCTACTATCTAATACTAAGCTAACTCTAAGAAATTAAATATCTAACTACTAACATAAATAAATCTTATTCACAAAATGTACAATATTTACAATTTACAGATTTGAATGAAAACCTGATATACTCATTTGTATTTTGTCCTAAGATAGCAAGAGCTATTGTTTTTTGATTTTATAATTTTATGAAAAGAAATAAAACAAAAACTAACTATACTAAACAACTAAAATAATAAATCTAACTACAAATCTAAACTAAACTAAACTACTTAAATTATACTAACAAATAAACTATCAAATACTAAAAAACAAACTAACCTGGAGAAACGCTCCAGGTTTGTCCTGTGTGTAATGATTGTCTTAGCTGATCGGAGGGAGGAAACCCGCACCGAATTATCCAGGAGCTTCTCGTAAACAAAAAGTTGCAGTGCTCTTCAAATATGATTACAGGACAAACAAGACATAAAAGATACAACAATCTTATGATTTATAAATCTTCACAGTTAGATAAACCTATATGCAAAGATCTATACGAAATGATTCAATTAACGAAGAAGAGAAATCTATGATTCGTTAATTAAAACCAAGTAATTGTTGTACTTTTAAATAATGAAAGAGATCAGATATGGATAACAAATTAATCAAATCATATCCTCCTGTAATAGATTATGATAGCTAAAGTAGTCTATAATCAACTGCAAAGTGATATGCATAAACTTGAAACAAAAGTTTGATATATTGAAAGCGAAAGCTGTAACAAAACATCAACTTTCGTCTCAATCTGTATCAGAAATCCATAGCCTGGTTCTCCCACAAGTGAGGATGATCCTTATTACAAAAAATAATAAGTATTTAACGACCTTCCACAGGGTAAAACATCCCTGTGGAAGTTATCAAAACTGTTTACATAAATCTAGGAAAATATCCCAAGTTTGACTAAACTAACCACCTAAATAAAAACTATATCACACAAATATCTCCTAGACTGCCACAACATGCCCAATGCAATTTGAATGTACCTGAAAGAGGTCAAAAATGGACAAGTTAAGAGGATATTTTGTTGATAGAATTGATAAAAATCTAATCCTAAAGACTAGCTACAGAATCTTGCAATTCTGTAGCTGGTCTAAATCCAACACAGAATCATATTAAACCAATTAAAAACTTAATTAATTAAATTCACACTATTAAACAAATATCAAATTATTCGAATAAAAATTGTTATACTAATTTAATAGCAAACAAGACTAAGATCAATCAAACGAATACAGAGATGCATGTACTATGTTCCATATGTTATCACCAATTCGGGTATACAGAATCACATTGGATAACTGACAGTAATGAAATCGATTCATAACCAATTGAAATCACAAATAGTTGCTTTATATATCCACAAGATCACTTCGAATCCAATCAGATTAACATGGATCATTTTCTCAAATTGATGCACTATATTAAACATAACAAATGATCCATGCTATTAGCGAATCAAATCAAAACTGGTATGTAAATTATCACAAATGAAATCATAATCGAATCAATCGGTTGATAACAGGGTTTGTAGGACTTGTTCAATCATTTGTTATTGCTAATTGGGGAAAACAAAATCGATTGACATTGAACACAATCATTTCTTAAATTCATTTATTAACCGAATTTTCTCATATGAATTCGACAGAGATAACATATATCGATCTGAGTCAACCAACTCATTTTGAAAATTAAAATGAACAAAGTGGCATCAAGTCTATTTTCGATACAGATCCAACTCATAAAAAATCATGCTAACTCAAGATATGCAACAATCCAATCAAAACAAGAGCGAATCGAACAGTTTGAGTTTGACATAGTCGTTGTGAATCAAAACAGTTCCATGATTTGGGTGGAGAGATCTTTTGCCTCAACCTTGTCTGCTAAGACGTCAGGTGGGTCGATATCAGGGTTGATCGAGGGTTTGGGAGAGGGAAATAGGACATGGAAAGGCACGGGTTGCCCGACCTTAGTTTCATTAACCACAGGCTTGTCAATTTGGATAGGCTATGTATCAACAAAACCATTTCGAGACACAAAAGCTTGCCAACTATCACCGTGGAGGTTTAAATAATGAACGACGATGATTCTGATCAGGCCATGGTGATACTATTGGCCTTCTCTCGTTTAAACCTCTTATCCATTTTATAAAGACTACGCTGGAAATAAAATGGCATATTCAATGGATAACCCATGAAATTCATTAACAGTCGAAGGTGATAAAGAAAAACCAGTCCATATCGACCCTCATAGGTCACGAATTGTTTAACCACCATCAAAAGATCATGCCACCTTGGTTTAAGTGTGGAAATGGGAATACCTCTGTCACAGAATGTGACCTTCCGCGAGAGGAATAATAACGGCCATGGCACCTCCTCAACTTTAGAGTTTTTAAACCATCATTGGCCCGTGGATGCTAATCCTGTGGCAGAGCTGATGAACTCTTTATTGATTTCAAGCTGAATGTCACCTATCTTGGCCCTACACCATTCAAAAGTCAGGGTGAACTGTTATGCAACAAATAGATTAAAACCCTCAAACCTCTGTACAAACATGAGCCAACCACTATCCTCTAAGTCTTTCCGGGAATTATCGAATAGTAGGAGGGCTTGGCTACCGTTCGGCTCAATTTGCACCATCGGTTCCATGAAGAAGAGTAGATAGTAAATGATGTGAATGAACCAGGGTTTGAATGCAGCACACACAAGAGAAGAACACTCGAAGGCTTACCCGATGCTAGCAGAGGTGAAACAGGGATAAGGGGAGGCATTAATGACATCGTGCGAAGGTGGTGGAGCTATTTTCTGCCATGCAGAATAGTCATTACCATGGTACAACCGCTGGCACTTTCAACTATTCAAATCACATGCAAATGTGTTACAACTATGCCATTTCAATCAATCAATTGAAACCTTTGGTAAGTGGATAAACCATTCACGCAATCAAAAGTTTTGACATAGTTTAAAAACCAAACACACAAATCAAAACCAATACCAAGTGTTGTATGAAACGATTCACACCAAGGGTTTAAACCATAATATCAATGCTTTTATGAAGCCAATGTGCCAAATAAATTGATCAAATAACATGTAAATCCAACCACCAATGTATCACAAACTCAATCACTTATGAAATGAAACTACATAATCAATCAAAGAGTGTTCAAATGAGTACAGATCCAAGGGTTTTGCCAACTGTATAATGATAAATAAAATGTAAATGCAATGGGCATATCGACAAGAACGATAACGACAATTCAATAATAATTTTAATGCGACTTCGGAAGACCAAGTTTTCACGCTTACAGTCGTGAAAACAAGAAAGAAGGTAAGTGTGTAAATAGCGTAAAAATAAAAGTGTCGTTTATTTGAGAATTGCGATGAAAAATTAAGGTTTGCAAAACACTGGTGTAGGCAGCGTATAAGACAGTAGAAAAAGGTGAATTGGCTGCCAACAATGGTGACACACTGGTAGAAGCAGTTATCTCTGCCAAAAGAACAAATTCACATTAGCACAACAAAGATAATTCCAACTCAAAACAACAACCAGAAAATCGTATAAATATCACCATTAACCAACTATTCCAGCAGTGTTTTAAAATATGAAAATTGATAACAGTCTTAAGACCAACGAGTCGCGATATTAAAGATAAAATATCCAATACTGTTGACAGAGCCACTGCTGCCAGCAGGCGTCCATAGCCTCGACAGGGTTGCCATTTAACCAACTCTGACATCTGTATCCTTCCAAGAAGTTCTAGATCAAAAGAAAGGACATTAAGAGGTTTCTTATTTGCAAATTTTCATATACCCAACATTGCTTTGCTGCCAATGGGCCTGTTTAGTACCCCGACGAAGTTGTCTTGGTGTCATGCATGCATTTACCCGCTGCCAGCAGACCTATTCAGCATCCCAACGAGTTTACAATCACTTCCCACAGCTCTATTAATAATTTATTTTGTTTTTTTCTTCTTCAAAGACATCTAGTTGAGCGGGGTGACACTGAAAATCATGATATTTTAACATATTTTTTTAGACCTCATCGGAATTTTTAGAACTGTCCTTTATTAAGATCCAGATATGTTTCAAAAAATAGATTCCTAAGGCAGGGAGACATCTTCTGAGTCATTCCCTTAAGGAATAGGGACAACGTAAAAAGATAATAGATGATCATGACAAGCTTTACTTAGAGATCGAAATCAGTCAACTTCTTTCAAACAACAGACTTTTTACCAATCACAGATATAAATTTCAGAAATATACCATTGATGTTTATACAATTTTCTTAGCAGTTATTTCAGTGAAGGAATTTTCTATTTTCTTTATCTGAATAGCTCAGTATACAGGTATGTGTATTTCCAAAAACACAAACTCAAAGGGGAAAACATAAGGAAAAAAAACAAAAAAAACAAGCAAAATATGTACATAGTATACAAGGGTTGTTATCAAGCAAAGTATCTTTTCAGGGCTTGACCATTCACTGGATAGGTGTCAAGATGCCCTTCAAGATTTTTCAATCGAAAAGAACTGGGACCCAACTTTTCAGCAATTAAAAACGGTCCAAGCCATAAGTTTTGAAATTTCATGTGTTCTCCCTTTCCCTCATATGGTTTGTCCCATTTCAAGATGAGGTCACCTACTTCAAAATTCCTATCAGAAGTAGAGTTAGAATCGAACCAGATTTTAACCAATAGTTGGTGCTGATCTAACTTACGTTTGGCTTGGGCTCTTACCTCTTCTAGCTTCATCAAAGCATTAATTCGGTTTTCCAAAGGGGAACAATCTTCTTCTTGGATTTTCTGCGACAACTGTAGTGAAGGAAGAAGGATGTGAGGTGGCAGAATTGCTTCTCTGCCATAAACGAGAAAAAAGGGGGAATTACCTACAACATCTTTTGGCATTACCCTATCATCCCACAACACGTTTAACAGTGCATTGTACCAATTTCTATGATTTTCAACCACCGTTCTCTTGATGATTTTAATCAAGTTCTTATTTGTTGATTCTGCCAATCCGTTGCCCTGGGGGTAATAGCTAGTAGAATACTTCAATTTAATTCCTTTTCCTAAAGCGAACTTGCTCATATCAAGAGAGGAAAAGTAAGAAGCATTATCAAATACTAAACAATCAGGGATACCAAAACGAGTGATAATATTCGAATTTAGAAAATCAATTACATGACTGGTGTTGACGGTTCTTAACGCAGCAGCTTCAGACCATCGGGTAAAGTAATCTGTGGATATCACAATAAAATTGTGTTATTGTGAGGACGAGGGTTTGATTGGACCTATGATATCAAGGCCCCACTACTGAAAAGGAGAGTCTACTGAAACGGGCTGCAGAGGAAAGGTTGGTTTTTGTAACCGCCCTAATGCTTTTTGACAAATGATACACTTATGACACAAGGCATGGATGTCTCTAAAAAGCGTGGGCCAGTAATAAATGGCTCTTAAAACCTTATGAGCAGTGGTGTCACCACCAAAATGACCACCAGCTTCTCCTGCATGCAACTCTAGCAAGACTTTTTCTGCTTCATCTTTTTCGAGACAATGCATCAATACACCATCAAAACTTTGACGAAACAGGATAGCATTAACCAGATGAAAGGAGGTAGACTTTAATATCAACACTCTTCTTTTAGTGGGATCTAGGTGACGAGGGGATGACCCATGTTCAAGACAGAATCTTATATCGTCATTTGAAGGACTGACAGAGTTTTGTGCGCAACAAACTAGATTTTGATCGTGTTGTCCTAGGTTTGACGTATCGCTTACTTCTTGTTGTCCTGCTGCTGAATCAGTAACTGCCTTCCATAACCCTTGGCCTTTCACTATCTGAGATGAGGTGATTTCTAAGTCGTACTCCTGCAAGGAGGTGACCCAGTTATCCCTCTTTTCACCTAGTTCCTTATGCACTAACAGGTTCCTGACGGCTGGGTAGGGGACAATGAATTTCATCCTTGACTTCAAAAGATAAGACCGGAAATGCTTGAATGCTTTGAAAATAGAATAGGCTTTTCGATCTACCGCTGGGTAATTAAGTTCAGCGCCTTTGAAAGAAGAGCTCATAAAGACAATGGGTACTTCATTGTTTTCGGCATTCTTTTGGGTTAGGACGGCGACATAGGAACGGTCAAAAGCAAAAGTGTAGAGTGTAAAGTCTTGAGAAAAATTGGGTCTCATGAGAGACAGGGCGTCTATTATGGCCTTATTTATTGCATTAAAATCTTAATTTTCTAGGGGTCCCCAGTGATATTGGGTGTCTTTCTTAATCAAATTCTGTAAAGGCCTGACCATTTCGAGGAAGCTGGGGACGAATCTTCTCACAAAGTTAATCTGGCCTAAGAAAGACTACATAGATTTTTTGGATGTAGGAGGGGGAATTTTCATGATGACTTGAGTCCTTTTGGGGTCGATAATCATCCCTTCGCTTGACACAATAAATCCCAAGAGTTTACCCTGTTCTACTGCAAAGATGGACTTTTTAGGATTTAAGGAGATGCCGTATTTACGACATCACTGTAGAATGGCTCGTAAGTGAGCTAGATGATCGGTTTTGTTTTTAGAAAATACAGTACATCATATAAGTAAACTACAACGGACTGATTTATTAAGCCTTGGAAATAAATGTCCATTGCTCTCTGGAAAGTGGCACCGGCATTAATCAATCCAAAGGGCATTTTTCTATAAGCATAAGTGCCCCATGGAGTACATAAGGTAGTTTTAAGTTGGTCTAGAGGAGACATCAGGACTTGGTTATACCCCGAGAAACCATCTAGTAAGGATATCCTCTCAGAACCAGATACCTGTTGAAGGATCTGTTCCATGGGTGGGACAGGATAGTTGTCTTTATCAGACGCTCTATTAAGGTTGCAAAAATCGATGTAGAGTCGGATTTCCCCACTTTTCTTCCGAACTGGGACAAGGTTAGAAACCCATTGAGTGTGCCTAACAGGAAAAACTATCTTAGCATTTAGGAGCTTATTAAACTCTTTTTGAACGGTCGGTTTGAGCTTAGGGTGCATTTTTCTCAATTTTTGTTGGAAGGGTAAGGTTTGGGGTTTCATAGGAATGACATGTTGTATGATGTTAGGGTCGAAATTTTTAAGGTCATAATACATCCATGCAAAGACATCTTTAAATTCTTTGAACAATTTAATAAATGCAACTTTTTCTTGTTGAGAACATCCTACCCCTATATTAATGCACTGTGGATTGTCCTTAGTTCATAAGTTTACTTTTTCATAAGATAACGAGGAACTATTGGTTTTACAGTTGACTGATTTTTTAAATTTATCTTGAAGATCATAAAAATTCTCTAATCTAACTACAGATTTAGGGATCGATTTTACCATGTTCGATGAAGATTCAGGAGTTCTCGGATCTGGTATTACTGTGAAATCGCTCAAATTATTGTCGTGTGTGTGTTCGTCTATCACCGCGCCTTGAAAAGTTTCTTCCATGTGCAGAAATTTAATAATCTATTGATCGTCGTCGAAGACTCTCCAGTTCATGATGTTGTCGAGAATGGATGGTCAGAACAATAGTTCGACGGAGAATGCATCTGGGGACAAGCCTTCTGCAGGAAAGAGTTTAGAAGCTACATTAGCTAATAAATCTTCTTCAACATTATTCAATCTAGGAATGGAATTTATATTGAAAGCAGAAAATTTATTCATTAAATTCCATACCTCAGACTGGTAGCTTTTAAGATGTGGAGACAGACAGTGGATATAATCTCTTACCTGTCTAACCACTATTTCGGAGTTGCCAAAGACGGTCAAATTTTGAATGTTCATATCTAAAGCTTTTCTGAGACCTTGTAGTAAAGCTTCATATTCTGCAGTGTTATTAGTACATTCAAATTCCAACCTACATGCAATCAATGTTTTGTTACCTGTCAGATCGATAATAACGCAGCCTGCTCCAGCTCCTTCTTTGGACTTTGACCCGTCAAAATAAAGAGATGAAATTTGATTTCCATCAGGTACATGAGACTGTTGCATAGAAGTTGTTGGCTGCATATATGCTACAATCTCAGACTGTTGTTCAGGATTAGTGATAGGTGAAGCCTCGGCTATGAAATTGTCGAAGAAGGTGTCCATCCCTTGTACTTTAGATGAATCAACAGAAAGTGTAAATGGTTCGTTGGGATCATTCAAATCTGTGACCATGAACTTAAGGTAGTGTTCACGATTTATCTTGATCTTGCTAGGCTTGTCGTTCTCTGGAAGCCATATATGAGACCAATCCGTCACGAAATAACCATGTAGCTGCTCCGACCAGTCCCTTCTTAAAACAGACCATACACTTCTGGAATATCCACAACAATTATATCAATGACTTGATGAACCTTGGGGTTAGACAATAATCTTATAAGCACATTCTTTAGTTCGCCTATAACTTTAACATTGGTTCGATCAAGTTGTATGATTTTTAAAATGGAGGGTTCAACTTCAGCGTTAATCTTTTGGCATACAGACCATGGCATCACATTGGATGACGCTCCCGAGTCTACCATACAATTGTGCACATTTTTATTAAAGATTTCGAAAGTTAACAAAAATGGAGGTACATTTTTGTGAGTACTAAGAGTGGTAGCTTGTGGATTTTTGCTCACAGTTTCTAAAGCTACTTTATCTACATTATTTACATTATTTATATTACTTACATTACTTACAGGAAGGCTTCCTTTATCTTGAGGATCAGGATTGTTTTTAGTGGAAGTCTTTTGAGGAAATTTGTTCTGCACAACCTTGTTACTACTGGAATTACCATTTTTTCCATTCTCTAAGATATTCTGTAACATTTTTTGTAGCAGAAATGGAAATTTCAATAACTCATAAACATAAATGTTATCTCTCAACTTTTTAAGGTCTTCAACTACATCATAATATAAGTTGGGATTCACATTACTTTGTTTATTATCAGCTGATTTAGATTGATTTGGAGGCAGAGTTGTAGTATTTTCGGTAGAAGGTTTATTGGTTGTCTTACTCCTGGTATTATAGGGATGTTTTGTCTCGAAGTTAGCTTGAAATATGCTATCCAAGAAGTGTCCAAAAATGTTTGGAGAAGACTCCTCTTCTTGAACTGTCTCTTGTTCAACTACCTCCTTAGGAATCTCAGGAGGCATTAATTTATCTTGAGCTTCTAGAATTGTTTGAAGAGCACATTGTAGACTTTCTAGATTAAGGCCTTCGGTGGTTGGATTAGGTCGGTTGGTAGGAAAATCCTTCCAGAACAGGGGTTTGTAAAGGTCCTTTGCTCAAGGAAGATTCTCCGGTCGACCTTTTCAAGTCTATAACTTGATTTGACAGTTTTTGAACAACTTTAGTTAAGTTTTCTAAATCAGAGCTTTCAGGTTGTGTTTTACTTTGAGTAGGTCTGGGGAGGATTTCGATCTTCTTTTTGGAAGAAGAACTAGTCTCTGCTTCATTGCTAGTAGAGTCTTTAAGACTAAGTATGTCTTTTTAGATCTTCCTGGCCTTCTCGAAGGCTTCTAACAACGTGGCTTTCTTAGATTGTTTAACCCAAATAGCTATACTTTGATGCAAAGCTTTAGTGTAGTATGCTATTATAATATTCTTGGCGGGCATGGAATCTGCAGGGATTCGGTTTTTAAGTGTTAAGAATCTTTGATTAAAGTCTTTAACTTTTTCTTTTGGGTTCATTCTTAAGCTAGAAAGGTCCATGACTAGGACTTCTGGAGGCTTACCATCTCCGAACTTTTCCAAAAAGCATGACTCAAACTTTTCCCAAGACACGATGGTATGGAGTTGTTGGGAAAAGTACCATGTAGATGCATTACCCTCGAAAGTATAGGGGAACAACCTAGAAAACATCTTCATGCTCGACATTGCAGAGTCTTATGGCTAACATGATTTTTTTAATGTGATCTTCTGCGATCTGTTTTGAGTCAGGGTCAAACTTGGGAAGCCATTTCTCCGGATGTTTAGGTAAAGGATGTTGAGCTCTAGGTACAGCTACGACATCTTGATCAAGCCAAGGTCTAGCAGGTTTTTTCTGGTTTTCCATCAGTGTAGTGGGTGTGGAAGGCTGAGAAGGGAAAACTCCTTCGTCAGAGGAATCTCCTCCAGAAGAGGAAGGAGATGATGGAGGTGGTGAAGGAGGTATCCCAGATCCTCCTGCGGCAGTATTTAGGATTGGATCTGTAGTATTCATAGTGAGGTTAGTGCCTCCTAATTGTTCTCTGATATCAGAGAAATCCAAAGGTTTGTCCAAAGGACGGTTAGGTTGCCTTAAATGGGCTAAGGCACTATGAGTTCTTATAAGAGATTGACGGACAATCTCTTTTATGTCACCACCTGTAGGATTAGGGGTTGTTGGCTCAACTGTGATCCATGGATCGTCGGTTGATGTGGTTGTTGTTTGATGGGGAAAATTATTGTTCGAATGGCTTCTAGTCACTATAGGTGAGCGATTAGGTGGTGGAGGAGTCTTGCGACTGCCTCGTGCCATTAATTAATTTCAGGCCCTCCTTCTAGCGCCATTTGTTGAAGGGAAAAATTGACCGTCCATCAACTGGGAGAGTGGATCTAGTCCGGGGTTGTCTAATAACCCAAGTCGTTTGGAATAACCCACCCTGACGGGTTTAAAGGCTCCGTTAGCTGATCTAAGTCCTAAAAAAAAAACAAAAGAAAGCTACTCTAAATTAACTAATCTAACTAAAAACAACTATTAAAACAAACCAAAACAAATCAAACTATTCTATATACAATCTACTATCTAATACTAAGCTAACTCTAAGAAATTAAATATCTAACTACTAACATAAATAAATCTTATTCACAAAATGTACAATATTTACAATTTACAGATTTGAATGAAAACTTGATAAACTCATTTGTATTATGTCCTAAGACAGCGAGAGCTATTGTTTTTTGATTTTATAATTTTATGAAAAGAAACAAAACAAAAACTAACTATACTAAACAACTAAGATACTAAATCTAACTACAAATCTAAACTAAACTAAACTACTTAAATTATACTAACAAATAAACTATCAAATACTAAAAAACAAACTGACCTGGAGAAACGCTCCAGGTTTGTCCTGTGTGTAATGATTGTCTTAGCTGATCGGAGGGAGGAAACCCGCACCGAATTATCCAGGATCTTCTCGTAAACAAAAAGATGCAGTGCTCTTCAAATATGATTACAGGATAAACAAGACATAAAAACTACAACAATCTTATAATTTATAAATCTTCACAGTTAGATAAACCTGAATGCAAAGATCTATACGAAATGATTCAATTAACGAAGAAGAGAAATTTGTGATTCGTTAATTAAAGCCAAGTAATTGTTGTACTTTTAAATAATGAAAGAGATCAGATATGGATAACACATTAATCAAATCATATCCTCCTGCAATAGATTATGATAGCTAAAGTAGTCTATAATCAACTGCAAAGTTATATGCATAAACTTGAAACAAAAGTTTGATATATTGAAAGCGAAAGATGTAACAAAACATCAACTTTCGTCTCAGTCTGTATCAAAAATCCATAGCCTAGTTCTCCCACAAGTGAGGATGATCCTTATTACAAAAAATAATAAGTATTTAAAGACCTTCCACAGGGTAAAACATCCCTGTGGAAGTTATCAAAACTGTTTACATAAATCTGGGAAAATATCCCAAGTTTGACTAAACTAACCACCTAAATAAAAACCATATCACACAAATATCTCCTAGACTGCCACAACATGCCCAATGAAATTCAAATGTACCTGAAAGAGGTAAAAAATGGACAAGTTAAGAGGATATTTTGTTGATAGAATTGATAAAAATCTAATCCTAAAGACTAGCTACAGAATCTTGCGATTTTGTAGTTGATCTAAATCCAACACAGAATCATATTAAACCAATTAAAAACTTAATTAATTAAATTCACACTATTAAACAAATATCGAATTATTCAAATAAAAATTGTAATACTAATTTAAGAGAAAACAAGACTAAGATCAATCAAACGAATACATAGACGCATGTACTTTGTTCCATATGTTATCACCAATTCGGGTATACAGAATCACATTGGATAACCGACAGTAACGAAATCAATTCATAACCAATTGAAATCACAAATAGTTGCCTCAGCTATCCACAAGATCACTTCGAATCCAATCAGATTAACATGGATCGTTTTCTCAAATTGATGCACTATATTAAACATAACAAACGATCCATGCTATTAGTGAATCAAATCAAAACTGGTATGTAAATTATCACAAATGAAATCATAATGGAATCAATCGGTTGATAACAGGGTCTGTAGGACTTGTTCAGTCATTTGTTATTGCTAATTGGGGAAAACAAAATCAATTGACATTGAACAAAATCATTTCTTGAATTCATTTATTAACTGAATTTTCTCATACCAATTCAACAGAGATAGCATATGTCGATCCGAGTCAACCAACTCGTTTTGAAAATTAAAATGAACAGAGTGGAATCAAGTCTATTTTTGATACAGATCCAACTCATAAACAATCATGCTAACTCAAGATATGCAACAATCCAATCAAAACAAGAGCGAATCGAATAGTTTGAGTTTGACATAGTCGTTGTGAATAAAAACAGTTCCATGATTTGGGCATAGAGATCTTTTGCACAGGTC
The DNA here is from genome assembly GCA_000966675.3 of Picea glauca. Classification (NCBI taxonomy): domain Eukaryota; kingdom Viridiplantae; phylum Streptophyta; class Pinopsida; order Pinales; family Pinaceae; genus Picea; species Picea glauca. Next base: position 340,149 of record JZKD02S0350546.1, read on the forward strand.
ATATATAATCCAAATCCAAATGAAAATGTTAACAAAACAAAATCATTTTTTCAATGTAATAGACTACATCACATTTATCAAGCCAATTCAATCCTATGAAATCGTTTCAACAATCAAATCACAAAAACTAAATTAGAGCCGTTGATATCCAATAAAAACAACATCATGCTAAATCAAAATAGAACCGTGTCCTAATTTTAGCATAAAAACCTCCTGTTCAGGTTGAATACAAACAAAATCCAAGCGAAAGAAAACACCATTGATTTCGTTAACTCAAACCAACAGACAAACGAATCAAAACCAGTGAAAACCAATCAATTGCTAAACTGGGCACGACCAAATCGTGTAACCAAATCATAACTTCATTTAATTTTAGCAAAACGAAAACAATGTATAGGATCCACAAAACTATGGCAGAGTCATTTCGAGCAATGGACATAGCTATTTGAAAACCAAAATCAATTCATTATATTAATCCAAACAATTCACAAAACGAAATTGATATCGAAATTCATACCTGGATGATGAGCAGACAACTTGGTCATAACAATTTGGAATTGATGAAGGTTGTAGCCGATTTGACATTCTTAAATATGGTGGAACCAGTGGGTTTTTGCTTCTTATCATTTTCTTGAAGCTTATCCCTTTCACTTGTCAATACTGCAACTTGGTTTTGCAATGATTTGATTTTGGACTGTAATAAGGGGACATTAGTATAGTAGCATTCCAACCACACATTACATTGGTCACATGATGACTATCCAGGCTTCGAAAGTGCAGGTGAGGGTTTGTTTAAATTGTTGAGGGTTTCGTTAGGTAGCTTGATCCCTGGGTAACTAGGATTATTCCTTAAGCATGGGGGAAAATTAGAAACAAAGCCATAGGGTGGCTCAGAGCACAGACCTTGGGAGTAAGGGTATTCATTAGCTAGGAAGCGTTCGATGTCAGAGTCTGAGTCTTCACTGAGGACTATGGGCTTTTGATCAATACTTGGTTTAGGTTTATTCCGAGCCAGTCTCAATATAAGTCAAGCATTCTTTTTACCTTTGTCGTCGATAGTAGGGTTACCGTTAACCTTTTTACTCACAGGCTTTTTTATAGCCTCAACCTTGTCTGCTAAGACGTTGGGTAGGTCGATATCAGGGTTGACCGAGGGTTTGGGAGAGGGAAATAGAACATGGAAAGGCATGGGTGGCCCAACCTTAGTTTCATTAACCACAAGCTTGTCAATTTGGATAGGCTCTATATTAGCAAAACCATTTCGAGACACAAAATCTTGCCAACTATCACCGTGTAGGTTTAAATAATGAACGACGATGAGTCTGATCAGGCCATGGTGAAACAAGATACTGTCGGCCTTCTCTCATTTAAACCTCTTAGTCATTTTATAAAGACTACGCTGGAAATAAAATGGCATATTCAATGGATAACCCATGAAATTCATTAACAGTCGAAGGTGATAAAGAAAAACTAGTCCATACCGACCCTCACAGGTCACGAATTGTTTAACCACCATCAAAATATCATGCCACCTTGGTTTAAGCGTGGAAATGGGCATACCTCTGTCACAGGATGTGACCTTCCGCGAGAGGAACAATAACGGCCATGGCACCTTTTCAACTTTAGAGTTTTTAAACCATCGTTGGACCGTGGTTGCTAATCCTGTGGCAGAGTTGATGAACTCTTTACTGATTTCAAGTTGAATGCCACCTATCTTGGCCCTACACCCATCAAAAGTCAGGGCGAACTGTTGTGCAACAAATAGATTAAAACCCTCAAACCTCTGTACAAACGTGAGCCAACCACTATCCTCTAATTCTTTCCAGGCATTATCGAACAATAGCAGGGCTTGGCTACCGTTCGGCTCAATTCGCACCACCGGTTCCATGAAGAAGAGCGGACGGTAAATGATGTGAACAAGCCAGGGTTTGAATGCAACACATACAGGAGTAGAATGCTCGAAGGCTTACCTGATGCTAGCAGAGGTGAAACAGGGATAAGGGGAGGCATTAATGACATCATGCGAAGGTGGTGGAGCTATTTTCTGCCATGCAGAATAGTCATTACCATGGTACAACCACCGATTCTTTCAACTATTCAAATCACATGCAAATGTGTTACAACTATGCCATTTCAATCAATCAATTGAAACCTTTGGTAAGTGGATAAACCATTCACGCAATCAAAAGTTTTTCCATAGTTAAAAAATCAAACACACAAATCAAAACCAATACCAAGTGTTGTATGAAACGATTCACACCAAGGGTTTAAACCATAATACCAATTCTTTTATGAAGCCAATGTGCCAAATAAATTGATCAAATAACATGTAAATCCAATCACCAATGTATCACAAACTCAATCACTTATGAAATGAAACTACATAATCAATCAAAGAGTGTTCAAATGAGTACAGATCCAAGGGTTTTTCCAACTGTATAATGATAAATAAAATGTAAATGCAATGGGCATATCGACAAGAATGATAATGAAAATTCAATAATAATTTTAATGCGACTTCGGAAGACCAAGATTTCACGCTTACAGTCTTGAAAACAAGAACGAAGGTAAGTGTGTAAATAACGCAAAAATAAAAGTGTCGTTTATTTGAGAATTGCGATGAAAAATTAAGGTTTGCAAAACACTGGTGTAGGCAGCTTATAAAATAGTAGAAAAAGGTGAATTGGCTGCCAACACAAGCATGGGTATTCCTAACTCGTACCTATTGAGATATTGTACACATATCATATTTTGAATTTTTATTGATAAGTGATTCTCCAAGGCCCTTTCATTGGTATTCCTCCTTCCTTGGATATTCCTCTCCCTCCTTGATCTTCTTTGTACTTGGATAAATAAACTATGATGTATTTTTTTTATACGATTGGCTCCTAACCTCACACATAAGGGGAAAATATGTTATCACCTAAAAAATGCTCATCTGTGGAGTTTTCGTCAGTCTTACTGAAACATATCATTATTGGCATGATTGACCTCCATTTAACACCTTTTATCCACCATCATATGGCCTCTAACTCACCAATAACTATAGAGTAAAACCCTGATTTTGACCAAAAATGGATACTGTAGATATTACCCCCAAAATATATGACCCCAATGTACATAATACCCCTAAAATAATTATTGTTTTACCCAAAATCAATTTTGATTGTTTTCGAGACATATTTTCTAAAATGGGAAGTTATTAATGTTCGTAGCAATATAAACCATAATTAGTTGCTAGCCTTGATTTGGTCATATTTATCCACTATTTTGAATACCATGTCAAGGGTTTTAACAACTATTTTCCCTATAAGTAAAGCCTTTGAGGTCACTCCATCAATCATCCAACCACCATAGTAAGGTTATTCTATGAAAATTATACCAAATCCTTGAGGACCTCTTCCTCTTGAAATAATTTCTTATCTAGGTACCTTTCTCACACAATAAGTAGGGGATCATACATACACTAAGGAAGCCAAGGACCCATTCCAAGGAGGGGATTTGGAGCCCATTGTCTTCATCAAGTTCTCTTCACAAGTGTCATCCTAGCCATTTCTATTTTCTAATGGATTTATTCTTTCATTCTTTCTAAATTATTTTTCATGTTATAGTTTTCTCTCATGCTTATGTCATTTATTTCATGAATAATGTGAGTTTGGGAATGACATATGTATCTTAGAGTTAGGGTTTCTAACTCTAAAACCTTTATTTCTTGTTCTTGATTCATAACCATCATGTTAGTGTCTTTTGTACATGCTTGTCACAAATTGCACACAACACCATGCATAAACTCCACTTGTCATTAATACAATTGTATTTTTACATTATTTCCACAATTTTTTACTACAACGTTTATCATATTTTATTTTATTTCCATTTTATTTAATATTGTTATTCTTTACTCTTATTTTTGTTTTCTATTATATAATTATCATATTATTATTATTATTATTATTATTATTATTTTATTTTTAATCATACCAATCACAAGTCTAGTGCAAATACATATAATGTGGTCCATTATAAGAACAAAATTCCAAATGTTCACCGGAGGGAGTTATACACTATTTAATGCTCTCTAAGTTAGAATGATGGCACTAGGAAATTAATATTTTTCTATGAAAAACTCGCAATGGACCTCACATGTGCCTATTTCAACAAATTTATCATCAACCATATGCCTAAAAAGACATTATTTCTAATACATTATATTAACTCTCATATAATGTAAAGTGTTAAATTTAATCAAAACAAAGGTGAAGAGGAATTCCTTGAATGTGGTATCAATGATGGATTTTTTCCAGACTCAATTGAGGCTTGATGGTAGCTTACTATGGTGTTAATTTTTTAATTTGAAACCTTAAACACATAAACAATGAAGATAATAATGTTAAATCCATTGAACAAATATTTGTAGGAATATTAAGAAATCATAGTAGGGTGATGTAATATCTCAGGATGAAAAACATGACACAATTCATAATATTTACACTATGTTTTGTTATTCATTTATTTAATCATTTCTCAAAAAATTTGCTTTATAGGTGATGGTGTGATCCAAAAAGATTTTTTATACAACAATGGTTGAGTTATTAAGCATGTGTTTATTAACCATTTAGGAAGCTGAATGAAAGAGGAAGAAATATGAATTAAACATAACAGACATTAAGCATTTTCATATCTAGAAATAAGAATAAAATAGCAGCAAACCATAACACCAATGTGATAACAGAGTTCGACAATCTCGCCTACATCTCCAGGCATTTGTCTCAGTGGGTGAGGATTTCTTATTCCTTTTCAAAGCTTTAAAATGGCATCATAACAGTTCCAAAAAGGTTATAAACATATGTTTTCTTGTTCTACCAGATCTTTGGAACCCAACAAAATAAACGACACTAAAATCGGATGACCGGAGCTCCCAGAAATGGCCCACAAAGGTGCGCTCCTCAATAGCTTCTCTGCATAAACATTTCTTTGGCTTGGAAAATATTCAACATAAACCTACTCTGAATGTCCTCCTTGGATTCAAGAATCCATGTTTTGTGTATATCTGAATTTGGTAACCATCTCCCAACTTCCCCCCAAGATTTGGCCTCTAAAAGGGCCCAATATCCCCCAAAAAACACTAAAATTCCACTAATTTGTTGAGAAAATCAAATAAAATCAATATTCCAAGGTCAAAAACCCACTTTTGCACATATATTGGGATAACCCCCTCTGGCCTGGGAACGTTCACCTTCTACAGGGTCACATGGGTCATGTGGCGAAGTGTCAGCCCCCTAGGGACTGCATGTTGGCCCCTCCTCTGTAAGCCCCTGGATTTCGAGTGCATGCATAGGACCTGGGCCTGATCGGTTGGGATAAGCCCCTCGTCAATTGGCCCTCTTGGTGGTTAACTCCTAGTATCATGGCGGTAGGTGATATGACCATATCTAGGGTTGCCACATATCCCTAACCACACGTGCATGGAACAGTGCCACATTGCATGGTCGCATGGATCCGCCAAGGGGGTTGGGGCCTAGTCCTGGCCCTAATTTCTGCCAATGTACATTGATTCCAACTTATATACATTCAAACACATTTCTATAGTAAGCAACACCTATGGGTGGGATGGCTAGCCCGCCCCTGCCAAGTCATTCGCATGGTAAGAGGTCACGCGGTGGACTCCCAAGAACTCCAACCAAATTTTTCCATACACTTTAGCCAACCAAAGGGTGCCACGTGGAAGCCCATGTCTAGGCCATGTGGCACCATACCATACTCCATCAAAACTTCCACTTGTCAGCATGCGATTGGACCACGTTTGCTACCCTATCAGCAAACTTGCCCAGTCATTGTCTGCCACATGTCGTACATACGTCGTATGGGCATACCATGTGTCACCCTTGTAGTGTTGACATGTGTCACTCCCAGATTGGTCCACATGTACCTTTCACATCATCATCCTATCCATGTCATAATTCCATACGCTGAGTCACCTTGCCACGCATCACCTCCATATGTTGCCACATCAACAACCTGTATGGTCATCTGACATGTGTCACCTCTAGAGGCTTCCACATCAACACTGACTATGCCTGCCACATCATTTTTACGGTCATACGGTCTATAAGTTCATCTTTCACATGGCACTCTATGGATTGTACAATCATCATTTTTTGGCCTATTTGGCCAAATTAACATATCGTGATATTAGGCCAATACGATGTTTGTTTGAGACCGTTCAATTATTTTTGTGTTCATATCGATGAGGACTACGCACACGTCCGTTTTCAAGACATTATGAGAACTTTGATTTTTAGGCCTTTTTGAGCCCCATTAAGCTCCTGTATCCAATTATGGATCACACCTCCCCACTAAATACCTTTTGGTCCCCAAAAGGTTACTGACTAGTCATTAAGCTCGAGATAGGCCACCCAACTTGTTCTTTGAATTTGAAATTTGTCCTGTGCACCTTTCTCATCAAGATAAACTATAAAAAAATCATGACATTTGACAACATATTGTTGGCCATTTGTACCCTGTCACATATTACTTAAGCCACTATCATCCATGTTGAAAACATCATTAATGATAGCATAAAAAATATGACTACAAATGAGCTGATATGTTTGTAATATTTGCACAACATTAACTTATATTGAAGCAAACTATTATTGATTTTCCATTCTACAATCATATCATATTCTTTCTTAAGATCGATTACTTGATTTGAAACAATTATAGGTGTGTTTCTTGTTTGAAATGAATTCTTTAATTGTTCCATGGTTTGAAGATTGTTATTTTCCTTTACATGATGAGCATGAACCACATATTCTTTACATGATTTGGTTAAATGATATTGATTATTTTCCCTGTACAAGATTTCTTTATGATCATATAAGTATGGACCGCCTAAGACCATTCCACGTTCACTTAGTGGCACCACATCACATGTTACCTCATCCAAAAACTTAGATGAAATTGCAAATTTTAATGTGCACTGCTTGGTTATTTGCAATTGATGATGGTTTTTTATCCATTTAAGTGTGTAAGGATTATGATGTATTTATGTTTTTAATCCCAATTGATTAACCAATTCCTATGAAATCAAGTTATATTGAGATCCACTATCTATCAATGTGTCAACCTTAGTGTGCCTCATGATGACCCTTATGTGAAACAAGTTACTTCTACAATCAAATCCTTCACCAATTTCACCTTTCAAACCAACCAACGAGACCTTAGATTCATCACCTGAATCTGATCCCAAGTCTTTGGGTCATGTTGTTTCCACAATTGTTTTCCTCCCTTTATTTTCCTTGAACCACTTTGGTCTCTTCTCGAGATGCAACTGCCAACAATGGTCCTTATCATGCCCCTCTTTCTTGCAATGCTTGCAAGAGGGATTCTCTTCCTTTCTTGTCATTGAATTTTCCTTCTTTCCATGCCACTTCCTTTTGTCCTCTTTCCTTGAAGATGATTCCCCTGATACACCAACACTTGTTTTCCCTGCTTCAATGTATGTCACTTTAACATAAACCTCACAAATATTAGTAGGTCCAAACTTGAATACAGTACTTCGAATATGTGCAGGTAAACCTCATATATACTTCATAAGAGTTTCTTGGGTATGTAAAGGAATATCTAACATCAATGCCATTTTACGAAAGCCATCGGTGTATTATTGCATTGTTTGTCCTTTTAATAGTTTTAAATCTTGCCATTCAATTAAATCTTTCTTTTTATAACCCAAAGTATAGAATTTCTTTCTAAGTGAAGAAACAAAAATTTTCCATGATGGAAATAAATTACCCATTTGTTGCATGTCATTTTGTAACTTGCTTTTCCACCAAATGAGTGTTGTGCCTGCAAGTCTAAGCGATGCCAACTTGATCTGAGTTGCTTCATCCTTGATTTGTTGCACACTGCAATAAACCTCCATCTATTTGACCCAATTATCAAGTCACTCAGCATTAACTTCACCATCATACATGGGTAATTCAAATTTAACATCAAGTTTTAATAAAGGGATTTCATTCTTATGTTTATGAAAATGTTTCTTTGCATTGGATTTAAAACTTGAACTTGAAGAAGAAGGAGGTCAAGATGGAGGTGGAGGTGAAGGAGGAATTTGAGGAGGACCCTCTCCTTATTCACTTTTTCCCTTTGAATATTCACCAAGAACTGGTCTCTTTCGTTCCAAGTAATTGTCATACAAAACCTTCATCATCTACGACATGGCGAAGAAATTTTTCCGAAACTCTTTCTCATCCTGAGAAAGTCCCTCTTCCGATGCCATATTCTCACTTTGAGAAGTTATCTTTCTCAATCCAATCAATGGATTCTCTTCAATGATATCTCCACCATGATGTATCTTTTCCCTGGGTAACATGCAAAACTCAAATCCAAACGTCATATAGCTTTGATACCACTTGATCCGAAAAGATCTTTTATATGACAATGGTTGAGTTATTAAGAATGTGTTTATTAACCATTTAGGAAGTTGAATGAAAGAGGAAGAAATATGAATTAAATATAAAATCCATTAAGTATATTGAGATCTGGAAGTAAGCATAAAACAAAAACAAACCATAACACAAATGTGATAACGAAGTTTGGCAATCTCGCCTACATCTTTGGGCCTTTGTCTCAGTGGGTGAGGCTTTCTTATTTTTGTTAAAAGATTTAAAATGACATCATAATAGTGCCAAAAAGGTTACAAACTAATCTGGTCTTTTTCTACCAGATCTCCGAAACCCAACAAAATAAACAACACTGAAATTGGATGACCGCAACTCCCAAAAATGGCCCACAAAGGTGCGCTCCTTAATAGCTTCTCTGCATAAAAATGGATTTGGATTGGAAAATATTCAACATAAACCTACTCTGAATGTCCTCCTTGGCTTCAATAAGCCCTGGTTTATATATATCTGAAGTTGGTAACCATATCCCAACTCCCCCCCGGGATCTGGCCTCAAGAAGGGCCCAATATCCCCCAAAAAAGACCAAAATCCCACAAATTTGTTGAGAAAATAAAATAAAATCACTATTTCAAGGTAAAAAACCCACTTTTGCACATATATTGGGATAATCCCATCTGGCCTGGGTGCACACACCTTCTAAAGGGTGATGCAGGAGCATTGCTTCACCCCAGCAAAGCGCCAGCCAACCAGCACATTCAGTGCACATTCAATGGACGAGAGAGGCATCAGCCCTCTCATTTTCAAATGTGAAAATGTAATAATTATTGTAAGGCCGAAGAGCCACACAGATGCCTTTGTGCATGTAGTATATAGGGTCAAATTTAATGGTTGATAGGCTGAATATCTAGATCCGATTCGGACTAGACAACCATTGAATGTAATTCAATGTAAATTAATGAGAATAGGTAGCTTGGAGAAAAGAGCTCGAGGAGCCCCTCTTTGTAAAATATCTTTTTATCTAGAATTCATGAGTTTTAAAAAAAAAAAAGTGAGAGGAAAAAGAGAGGAGTGAGACTCTATTGCAGTACGAGATTTTGTAACCTTTGTATAGGCATTTTGAGATTAATACAAACAGAGCAGTTTTTCCTCCATATTTCATTATGTGTGTTTATGAACGTATTTTATGATTTTATGTGCATATGTTGTAGATGTATGTTAGATTCCATGTTAGATATTTGAAGCCCATTATCGAGGATATTTGGCATCCATTGGGTCAGTTGCATGGGACGAGATCTGGACCGTTGAGCCCACATCCAGACACACAGAGGAGAGCACAGGAAGAATAGATCTAGGCCGTTATACCTTAGCACAGAGGACCAATAGCCATTGGATCTGAAAGAAGGTGCATGAGGTTTAACCTCGTGTATGCAGAGGAGAATGGACTCGTCAAAGTCCTTATTAGATCAGAACCATCCATCGGAGAGGACACATGGAAGAGATCCACACAAGTCAGGAATCAGGGATTGGAAGAGCAGAGGAGACTGCACTCCATGCCCAAGATACATGAAATCCTGAAACCGCGAAGAAAACCATCCAGCCATCTATTATGGAGGACAGGTGGTGAAGATCCAAAATCCATCAGGGCTTCAGAACTTAGGCCTATAAGGGTGGTGAAGAACGAAGACTCACGATAGTTGAGATCATGAAATCAATTCAATCGTTGGATCATGAGTGATAGGTGGTGAAGATCTGGAAATCGTCGGGGTTTTGGATCTTGGGAGAATAAGCATGGAGCTAGGACATAGGATGATCCTAGCCATCCATCAGAGAAGACATGTGGTGAATTTTCATCATTTCACTGACTCATTATTCGAGGAGGTCAAGAGTGGAGTCGTCAGAAATCCCGAATCGCGACCATCGAATCACATATCATCGAGGACCATTGATCCGACTGCTTAGGAATTTCAGAGTTTCAGAATTTAGGTTTTCAGAGGATAGATGTTGGAATTGCATCATAACTTCACGAAAAATGAAGTCCCGATTCACAAGAGAATAATTGGACTATCGGATCTTGGAGTGCCAAGAGCCGTTGATTTCGCACTTTGAGAATTTCAGGGTTTTTGGGATCAGAGGATCTAAGGTGGAGAGTATTTTGACTTTGCGAGTCATGAAGTCCCGAAACATTTTGAGGTTTGGCCCCAGGTCATAGTGGGGGTCATATGATTTGAGGCATAAGGGAGGAGCTAGAAACCTGTTAGCCCATTTCGGGGTTTCGAGGATTGAAGGATTTAGGGGGACTCACAACATATTTCACGAAACGTGAAATAATGATGTGGTCATGACCATCGATTGAGGAGATCATAGGGCTGTCAGATCTGGTCCCAAGGAGAGGCCCCACATCAGGTTTTGGGGTTTTGAGGATTGGAGTGTTGGGTTTACATTGTACCCACACCCCTGAAATCGCGAAATATGAAATAAACTTTGGGGTGTAGGCCATGGCCATAGTGTCATGGTCGCATGAAGGAACGAAATCTCATGCCTTGTGTTGTTTGCATAGGTGGGTTTTCAACATAGGAACCTGTGGAATTTTTTAATAGAGGTTCCAACCAGGACCAAAGAGCCATTTCGGCTCAAGAAGAGGAGAACGATCCAGAGACTGGGAGGTCAATAGATCCTGGCAAGTGTAGAGACAGGGGTTCTGCATCAAGTGGTATCAGAGCTTGATTTCTCTCAAGAAGAGGAGAAGGAGGTAAGGTATATAGTCTAATAACGTCATTTGGTATCAGAGCCTGCACAAAATTGAATTTTGTAGGTAGCAGGTAAAGAGAGAAGATGGCTACTGAAGGTCGGGGATGTGGTCGAAGAGGATATCACCAATAGAGAAGAAAGGATGAGGTGGACCAAGAGCTCACTGAGATAATGGCATGAATGGAACAACTTGCATTTAAATTCTATAGGGATGCAAAGCTGTGTTGAGTATACGAATGGCCCTTGAAACAAAAGTGTCACACACCCATTACAACAACTTAGATTTTTCGTCTTTTCCTTCGAGGAATAGAATCCTTGAGACTTCTATGGGGCCTAGCTTATACCCTCTCCTTCCTTAAACTTCCCCAAATGACCACAAGATGGCCTTAGCACAAGTGCCTTTCGCAACTCGTGAGTTGGGAATCAAGACTCTCGACTCCCCTTTCTCCAAATACCGATACCTGAGATGCTATGCAGGTATTGCTCCCTCCTCAGTAGCGCCTGCTACATGTAACTGTGGGCTAGGACAAACACTAGCACTACTCACAACCTCGCTATTTGAGGTGTTGAGTTCTCATGCTCCTCTTTCATGAATCCCCGAGATGCGATAAGTCAATGTTGTGTGGACTCTGCCAAAGTGACACACACACGCCACTTGTCAACTCCGCTATACTATGATGATGAGCTATGTCACCACTGCTCGTCGCACGAGACCTTGACTCTCGGCGTTTCACGGCCTTAGTGATCAAGGTTTAGCTTCTTCATCCTGCGAAACCCCGAGCCACAATAAGTCAGCAGTGGGTTGACTCTTCCCCAGTGTGACACATGTCCACCACCGGTTACCTGCTTCCTAGACTAAATACTAGTGCTACTCATATATCATGACTTTGTGAGTTGGAGTATTGAGCCCTCATGCTCCTCCTTCATGAGTTCCTGAGATACGATAAGTCAATAATGGGTTGACTCCTTCACACATGACATGTTTCCATCATCTGTCACCCATTCCCACCTTCCTCTAGGTGCTTGTTGTTACACCACCTATCAACCATGAAGTCCCCAATTAAGGATAGGTCATGTGCTTGCATGAGCCCTTGGCATTCGGCTCTTCACGACTTCCACAATCGAAAAGAAACTCCCTCAATTTTTGAACCCCAGATAGGTGATAACTACAAAAGTTTTGATCCAACAGTCCTCCCATGCCCTGGATCCAACGGCCATGATTACGTCACAATCTCATGAGTTCATGTAGTCCTCCCCTTGACTACTCCAAGTCGCAAGTCAACGAAATGCTACTCTCCTACCCATACAAAGGCTAAGATCGACGATCATTAGGGCTCTGTCAGATCCTTGGATCTATGGTCCTGGGTCCCATCGCTACTTGCGAAGGCTGAAAGGGGTGAGGTGTTAATGCCTGTGCTCCTTCTCTAGATCCATCAGTCTTGATAGATATGGGGTATTCCCAAAAGGATTCTAATTTTTCATCTACCAAATGATAGAGTATTCCCTCTTTCTATAATTAGGCTCGCTATCCCTTCTGATCTTGAATCACAAAATTCAACTTCTCGGGGCTTCAAGCTCCCACAACTCCGAGACCTTAGAGAGATATCCTTCCTTGCATAAGTTTCCAGACTTAACCATTTATACAAAAACCAATAGTGACATATAAACATACACATGCATCCATTATTTCCAGTTTAAAACACTAGGCAATCATTCTACACAAGAATTATTATGGGCATATAAACACAAGCATGCATTCATGATATTTAGCTCATACAAGGTATAAAACACTTATCAAATCTACTAGGTGGAAACTACTGAGAGGGGTGCTCTTTTCCACCCAACCATAGGCTCAGTGACTCCAAATGGATTTACCACTAGCCACCCCCGAGATAGACCACGATGCCTTGAGGTTCAGTCTCCTATTTCCAGCTCGACAGAAAATCAAGCACAAATGTTACTCTCCTTCTCCTGATACAAGAAAACAATCCAGGATGAAGGTTATTCTCCTTCTCCTAATATTCAAAACTCCCTGCATTTCCAGGGTTTCTCCAGTCTCTTTTATGATCCTCATCGCACACATTGCTCTCTTCCTTACTATATTTCCTCTCTTGCCAATTTCTATCTGCAAGGTTGCGTGTGGCACAAATTTTTCTATCCGTGGTCAGGTTTGAGGGTTGTTATGGATGGGCGGTTCACCCCCATCCCCTCATTAACTCTTAAGGAGCCTCCCTACCTACTGATCTGACGGGAAATGCATTCCAAGATCAAAGAGCTTCTTTGGTTTGTGAGCAAGTATAAACCAGTACAGTACTAGCTCAATGGAAGTTAACACAACCATTCCAGGTCCCTTGCACCACTTCTCATTAGCCATCGTGGTCTCTTTTTAGCACATCCCTCTCCCAGCAGTCATGCAACACATATTCATAACATAATTTACATTCATCAACCTTTTATACAAAGGTCCATCAAGTCAAACATTCACATCTTTGAGTTTTCCATAGTTCTTGGCCAATATAGTTATTTTTACAGACTGGGGGAAACAGGGTGTTACAATTCCCTCCCATTTAAAGGAACATTGTCCTCGATTTTCTATCTATCAATATGACTTGTATGTGCAGAAGTAAACAAAATCGGATATGCTTGTTTCATGGCTTCTTCCATTTCCCATCTAGCCTCATATGGGCCAAAATGTTTCCACTACACCTTGACCTGTGCAATGGTTCAGTTCTTGAGTGGGGTTTCCTTTCTGTCTAGTATGCATTGAGGTTATGGCAAGAATTCTCCCTCCAATTACACCTAGATCACAGACCAGTCAATTATATGATTAGAATCATGTACATATCTCTTCAATAATGAAACATGGAAAACATTATGTTCTTTTACTATGGGATGAAGTGTTATCCTATAGGCTACAGGTCCCACTCTATCTAGAACTTTGAAGGGCTCACTATTGTAGGAAAATTTGCCTACGGACAAGTAGATCGACCTCTAAGGCTTGACCTTAACCCTAGACAGAAAAGTGCTTATCATGGACACTGAATTTCTTTCGAATCTATCTAAGCCTAATGCATGAGAGGGGAGAGTAACAGAAGTACCTCTTAACCGACGTTTGTCCCTGCACGCTCCAAGTTGCGCTCCAATCCTTTTCTCCTCGCTGAGGTCTGTGGACAAAACAAGATACGACCACTTCC